>BQKZ01005819.1:0-19155 GCA_036244855.1 Temnopleurus reevesii | reverse complement strand
CCCTCTTCCTTCCCCCTCTCCTCCCTTCATCCCTTCCTCCTCCTCCTCCCCTCCTCCCCTCCAATTCTTCCTCCCTTTCCACCTCCCAGTTTCCCCCTACTCAACTTGCTTAATGAGTATTCTTGCCTCCTACTGAGGGCTTCGTCAGACTCTTACCGTGGGCTTTCGCAATCAGAAGAGGTCTCCAGAGAAGCCAAAGGTACTCACAAAATTATGAATATTGTTTTATTGGTTGTGATAAAAAAAGATTTCATCACTATTCCATTTAAGTATCTGCATATTCTTGTTTTATCTAATTTTCAATTTTCTCCAGAATACCTGAATGTGTCTGCATTTGTCATCTTGAATCCTGCAACACACCAACTTGCAAGATGATCATTTACTACCTCTCGCGTATAACCCCGCATCTTGGAAAACTTCGACCTCTTCATAGAACAGTACTCACTCATCTACCACGGCACCTGCAATCCCGTTTGACCAAACCACTTTCAATAACACTATGCTGTGCTTTTGTTGGAGTAGCATCGACCAGAAAGTCGCAAGGATTCACATTCCCGAGAGCTGAGTGTCAACAAGCACTTCCAGTTCCAGAAGATCCTGCACCTATTGACACACATTCTGCATTGGTTCATTCTTTCAGGACATTGCTCGTTGAGCAGATGAGACTTTGGCAGCGTGTCCTCTGGACGCTCGCTTCGAACCTTGTCCAGTTTGTCCTCGTGTCCATCCGCTTCCTACGCAATGCCCTGCTCTTTGAGCCGCTTCTCTTCACCTATCCTCTCGTCCTCCTCTTCCCGGACCACCTCCAGGACATCTGGCTGCGCAGTCTTCGTCGTGCCATCGAGCTCTCCGGGCCCACCTTCATAAAGCTGGCACAGTGGGCTAGCACGAGGAGAGATCTCTTTTCCCAAGACTTTTGTGATCAGCTCTCTACCCTCCATCGCAATGCCCCGAGCCATTCGTTGGAGTATACAGAAAGAGCCATGGAACGTGCCTTTGGTTTGCTGTGGAAGGATATATTCAGGCTGGACATTACTGATGACACTGTTTACTCTGGATGTGTGGGTCAGGTTCATAAAGCATTCATGAATCCAGACATCTATGAAGGTGATTTTTTTTTCTGGTGCAATCGTCATGATAATCTCGTCTCATATGAGAGAAAAAATGTATTAGTTGTGACAGTTTCAGTGTCCATGATCTTTATTTCTTTTTCAGACGAACAATGAGCTTGTGAAGGTTGTTGAATCTTGCATTTGCCAGAAGTTGCTATCTTAGCACTCACAAACTCATTTATGTCAGACAACCTGTACCCTCCCTGCCCTCTGTCCTTGATTGGGATTCTTTTGAACAATTGATGAACAATTTCTTCAAATGTTTTAACTAGATACCCTCCTTTACAAAGCTTAGCTTCATTCAGAAGGGGTGGGGATGGGATCGGGAGGCAGGGGACTTTTTTCTTGTGTAAAGTGAATCTGTAGATGATCCTTGAAATTAAAAGTCAGTTTTCAGCTTCTCAAGTGGAAATATGACAGAGAAAAACATATCTTCCTTTTGTTGAAGTTAATTGTTTAACCATACAAATTTGAGTTATCAATTGAATCTGCAAAGGTCAATGAATATATTGCTGGAAGGTTTCATTTCTGGATGAATAATGAGAAGAATGCTTCACGGTACAACGAGTTATCTTTCTTGGAAATGTGAGTGGTCCTGAAAAGAGCATACCCAGTCTCGATGTTTGAGGATGAGAACATGCTCATCAACATGTTGAGAGTTGGTAGGTCCGTTTCAGGTTCACTAACATTTCCAAGAAAGAAAGATAACTCATTTTACCATTAAGCTTTCTTCTTTTGGTTAATGATTAATTAACCATGAATTAATTCATCTTTCTTTTCAGCCGTCATGGAAGGAAGGGAAGATGGTCTTCAAGACTGGAGGTTAAAACACCAAGGATCAGACACAGCCAAGGGCGATGATCAATGGGTACCTGTTGCTTTCAAGGTTTGTATAACATTGAAGTAACTTCAAGGTTGTTTTTCATAAAGGTGTGTGTCGTTCTACGCATGCGGGGAGTAATTTTACTTTTCAAATTTGATTAGCAGTTTTAGACGTTGACAAAACATTTTCAACGCTTTATGTACAGTTATATGTGAAAAAGTATCAATCATGCTAAAATGCGTTTTAAAATTGTAATGCTTTTCTGGCACGACTGTACTATCGACTGATGACCCTTCTTAGATGCGATTCACCAGCAGTTACCATTGCGTGCGAGAAAGGGTCACCAGTTGTTCGTACAACAGTCTTATGTAGATCTATGTACGTCTTTATGAATCACAACCCCTGATACAAATTTTAAAGAAGAGTCCACCCCAAAATAATGAAATTTCTAACAGGAGCAGAAATATTTAGTGAGTGGAACAAAAAAACTTTGGAGAAGATCGTACAAATAGTATTTTTTTTTCAAATATCAAATTTGAATGATTTTGAAAAAAAAATGGGCATATTAGTGGAAAATGTTCATACATGCTGCATAATGTGGATGAATTTCTTGCTGAAGGGAACTAACGCCATGGGTGATATTCGAACCCATGATCCTCTGGTTTTAAGGCCTGAGTCAGAACCGCTACACCACAATGCCTCCAATTAAAGTTATGTGACACATTTAATTTCTCCTGTTTTTTCTGTCTGTAGGTTCTCCATCCGGGAATCTACGAATGTGTTCATCTGAACTTTCAGATCATTCATGTCTTTGCTAGAATTCTTAACTTCATTCCTGGTCTACACTGGCTCAGTCCTGTCGATCTCGTTCTCATATGTATGACTTTGCTGGGGTTTGAACCCACAAATTTCAGTCCACTATTAAAAGCCAACACTGTAACCAGTAGACTAAACACGTCCCTTTAATTTATGTGATACATTTAATTTCTAATTTTTTTTTTCTGTAGGTTCTACATCCAGGAATCTACGAGTGTGTTCATCTGGACCTTCAGATCATTCATGTCTTCGCTAGAATCCTCAACTTTATTCCTGGTCTGCACTGGCTTAGTTCTGTCGATCTCATTCTCTTATGTATGGCTTTATTTGGGTCCGTTTTAACCCGTAACTTCCTGGCCACCAGGTCAATACTCCAACCATTACTAATAGATTAAACATGCCCATTAAGTTGTGTGGTACATTTAATGTTTATTTCTGCTGTCTGTAGGTGCTACACCCGGGAATCTATGAGTGTGTTCGTCTTGATCTTCAAATCATTCATGTCTTCGCTAGAATTCTCAAGTTTATTCCTGGTCTACACTGGCTCAGCCCTGTCAATCTCAATTTGAGGTTTGAACCCACAACCTTTCTGCCACCAGGCCAACACTGTAACCACCAGACCAGCACTAGACCGAACATGCGTGATGAGTTCTGTAATACATTAAATTTCTATTGTTTTTGCTGTCTGTAGGTTCTACATCCAGGAATCTATGAGTGCGTTCATCTTGATCTTCAGATCATTCATGTCTTCGCTAGAATTCTCAACTTTATTCCTGGTCTACATTGGCTCAGTCCTGTTGATCTCGTTCAAGAATTTGAAGCTCTCATGAAAAATCAGGTAAAATTCATCTTTTTAAAGCCTGTCAGTATGATTCAGGTTTATTTGTTTTCTGGGCTCTAAAACTTTTGATTTGTGGCTATGAAAAATATACAAGAAACACCAACAGAAAAATACACATAATTTAATCAATATACTTATGTGATAGTTTGTCATTTGATGTAAGGAATATTTAAAAGCAAAATTATCTTGGAGGTTTAAAAACCTTTCGCTGATTGTGCATACCATGAGGCCCGATGAGGTTTGAATCAATTGAGTGATAAACTAAAAAAAATAAAAATACAGTCTAACCTCGTTATAACGAGGTCGTTGGGACCAGAGGAATTACCTCTTTATATTAAAACCTTGTTATATCAGGGTTAAAATACGATAAAATACAAAGAGATGGGACCAGGAAAGTTACCTTGTTATAATAGAGCTCCTTATATCAGTGCTCTTTATAACGAGGTTTGACTGTACAATTTTTTTAATGAAGAAGGAAAAATGTTGAAGAAAATTGTTTTCACATTTGTCGTCTGAATTTAAGTGAGAGTAAGAATTTGTCTTTTTTTGCATTATATTCAGTTTTTCAGAAAGTGTGGCGCTTCAAGACGTATGATCTTTTATCTTGAAAGGTTTACGATTAAGTAATTCATTTTAATAATGATATGCAAACATTTTTTTCTTCTCAGATTAATCTCAGGCTAGAAGCAGAAAATCTTGACAGATTCCATCAAAACTTTTCCAAAGTGCCTCATATACGAATACCTCAACCTATTTGGCCATTTGTTACAGATGAAATCCTAGTTGAAACTTATGAGGTAAGAAATAGTGATTTCTTTGTTTTCAAAACTAAGGGGGTGTTGCATTTAACAAGATGCGCATTAAACAATGTTTTCGATTGGCATGTTCCGATCAACTGCAACTTGCAATCAATTGCAAATTTTGAACAACACCCCCTGAAGTCATTTTAATTTCATGTCATTTATCTAATGTTGAACTATCTTTACTTTAATTCAATTAAGTTCTGTCCATTGCAATGCAAAACAGCTTCATATTTAAATTACATCCCTGTCTATGATCTTCCCATTTCTTAGACAGAATGATTTTTACCATTGTAGTACTACTAATTTTCATTGTTACATGTTATATTATAATGGGACACTTTGCCTAAGTCAAACTTGTCTAAGTTGAATAATTTTTAAATGGGATATTTTGTAACAAGTCATATAAAATATGTGTTGTTTACCCTTAGGAGGTGTTGTTTGAAAGTTGTAATTGATCAGAAATCAACTGCAAATCAGTTGCAAATGATATGCGCTTCTAGCGAGACGCGCATTAAACAATGATTTTGATTGGCACATTCCAATCAACTGCAACTTGCTTTCAATTGCAACTTTTGAACAATGTCCCCCTGATTCAAATATCTTCTAATATAAGTCAAACAGATTTTTGTGGTCCAAAGAGATTCCACTTATGCAGAGTAACATGAATTTCATTTTGTCATGTTGAAAATGATGCTCCAGAGTAAATGAGCTCTGCAGAGATATAAGAGTCTATTTGACTATGGCCATAAGTATGATTACATATTATATATATCTAGTTTGCCATACTCCTTATTTCAATTTGATATTTCATTTTAATTTTAGACTGGTCAGAGTATATCAAGCTTTATATCAACCAATCATGATGACCCAGACGAGAAGGGAATCAAGAAGACGATCGCTGGGATGGGAGTGGATGTTATTCTGAAGATGGTGAGTCCATACGAAAACCTCTCTATTAAAATGATAACCAACATCTGGCCCAGGCCCGTAGCCCCACCCCCACTCACTTGCATGGGTCACCTTTGGCCCCCTAAAAGTGGTTTGCTCCTGCATAAATAAAGTTCTGCCTGAAAGGTGAAGCCCTTTATTTGCTTGTCCAACCATCCAAAGGTGTCTGATTCGTCCAAGTTTTCATTCCCTGCCCCAATATAAATCAAGGGACTGTGGGCCCCATTGCGTTCAAATTTTTGCCATGGTAGCATAGTGCTTTGGGTAGGAGAGGCCCTGGTCCAAACTAGAAGGACTGCCACAGACTTTAAAGTCAACCTTAGAGGGTCAAATAAATACTGACATTATCATGTGGTGTTATCTTCACAGATCGCACAGTCTTTGTTTAATGAACATTTTACTTTGTATATAGACTTAGTTCAACTCAGTAGAATTAGAATTATCGTCAAGAAGTTTCAGCAGTTCTCTTTATTTATTATCGTCAACCAATCAGATTCACCCCCGAAGTATCTGGGAACTCAAAGAAATTCTGATTTTTGTTTGTTTGTATGCTTGTATGTTTATCATTCAGGTATTTCTAGACAATTTTGGTCCATCTAGACCTTCAGGCAAAGTTCTTGTTCAAGGAATATAACAGGCCCTGATCCAACACAGAAGGATTAACTGTAAAGCTCCTACAGTGTAGACCACATAACATCCAACTACCGTATATCGAAAATAATCTGAGATCTTGAGGATATGTTACAATTATTCTATTTTTCATACAGGTATTCGTGGATAATTTTGTCCATGCGGACCTCCATCCTGGTAACATCCTTGTCCAAGGATTAGAAGAGGCCCTGGCCCAACCTAGTCGGACTGTAGAGTTCCTGGACCACATCACAGAGTTCCAAGTCTACCTCAAAAAGTCTGAAAATCCTATGAAACTGGTTCTCCTTGATACAGGCATCACGTCTCATCTTGAGGAGAGAGATTTTGATAACTTCTATCAAGTTTTCACTGCGATAGTACTACGCAAGGTATCTATTTATAATGTGTATGGTTGTGCGTATCTCTGCTTTCCCTGACTTCTCCCAATAGACAACAATAATTGCTTTGTTTTTTGTTCTTTTTTTTTGGTTTATTTTCATTTTGTCTCCATCATTTTGTTGTTTTTTGCAATTATTATGTCTCAACATTGCTTTCCATTGGCACATATTACTCAATGATAAATTCCGTAATACCGCAAGAAAACTAGTTCATCAATAATGATCATTCAATGGATTATCTTTTTTTTGTCTTGTGTTCGTGCTCATCACATTTTTTAAATACAGCAATATATAAGTGAACGGTGTAATGCTGTTGTATGATACAGTCAAACCTGTCTATAGAGGACACTCACAGGGAAACAGAAAAAGTGGCCGCTGTAGACACGTGACCTCTATAGACAGGTTCTGTAACTCATATTTTAATCTGGAGGGAACCAATTTAGGTGACCACCATAGCCAGATTGCTGCTAAAACAGTATTTGCAATATTCTTTTTTCATAGGGTGATGTTGTAGCAGAATTGTTTGTTGAGCATGCAACGTCCAACGAATGCAAAGATGTAGAACAATTCAAGGCTGATATGTCAGCACTGATTGAGAAGGCTCATGCACAGACACTACAACTCAGCAAGGTACTATGAGTTTGATGATAAGAAAGTTTAGTCGTGCATTATGTATCGAAGAGGATTTGTCATTTTTGTCTTAACGATTTCTATTCAAATCTTTCCACACCTGAAACATTTGTAGAATTTCATACACCCCATGCTCAATATTAGGAAAAAAGGATTTGCTGTTTTTTTAACTTGAGGCAGAGGGGGCTTCCTTTAATACACATAAAGGGGGAGGTTGAATGCTGCATGCAATTTGATAAAGTGACAAGAACCACTTCTGGGTAATGTTCATTCCATCCAAAATAGTAGCAATACATTTTAATCCTTGATTATGTGTGCGCCCTGGATTTGAAGACCAGGGGGCTTGACCAATTTCAAATTTTTGTACCCCCCTCAAGCTGAAAAGCAAAAAAATGTACATTAAATTCAATTGGTACCCCCCCCCTGCACTTGTTGTGGCTCTCAGTGGGACTAAGCAAAAAAAAGAAAAAAAAGTCATAACCTTATACTTTACATCGCCCCCGAAGTCTAACAAGAAAAAAAAAACAGAGTCATCACCTTAAATTTAGCTTCCTCTGGTGGCTAAACAAGCGAAAACTTTAGAAAAGTCATCAGATTAATTTTCTTATTCTAATTGTCTAGCACACAGGTCCACATTATCAGTGCTCAATAGTCTTCTCTCAAATTCAAAGAAAAGCTGATTAAAATAGAGCTCCAAATAATCATCATTTATGGTATTTTTCTTACCAGAACATTGTTTATCATTACAGAATATTCTAAATGTCAAAATTTATTTGCTTATTTTTCAGATGCAAGTTGGTCTGCTGTTAAGAGAGTTATTTTCTCTTTTGATTCATCACAAGGCAAGTTTAATTTGTATATTCAGATGATTTCATAAAGAGATAAAACTGTTTAGTATTCAAGTTTGTAGTTTTAGGATAATTAAACCTATTCATATAAGCTTCACCCACTACTTCAGAAATTACCTGTGCATTGGGTGTTAGATGTTTATCCCATAAAACATTGATGAGAACTCAGCACAAAGTGAACAAAGTGAAAGTGAAAGATCATTCTTTATTATATACAAGTAGTTAAAATCCTCTCAGAGGCCAGGTATGGGACAGAAAAAAAATTGCTTGAATTAAAAGCAGAAAAATCAGACGAAGAGGTAATAGAAAATTTGAAGGAAATAAATAGGTAAGAAAGTTATGAATATTTCAATGATATAACTAAACAGTTATTTTCATTGCAAATTGGCTAATTTTGGTCATGTGATATGACATACAGTCAAACCTCGTTATAATGAGGTTTCTTTTGACCAGAGAAATTATCTTTTTATATCAAAACCGTGTTATATCAGGGCCAAAATACAATAAAATACAAAGAGATGGGACCAGGAAAACTACCTTAATATAACGAAATCTTGTTATATCAGTGCTCTTCGTAACGAGGTTTGACTGTATTTGCTTGTTATACATTAACAATCCATTCCAATAAGAGAAAGTAAATAAAATGGGAATCAATTAGATAGGATTTGTCATATTATAGCCATTGTGACCCCTAACTCACCCCCATCTCTCCTAGCAAACAAGTGATTATGATTAGTGATATTTTCTTATGTTCTTCAGGTGAAGCTGGAGAGTAACTTTGCATCCATCATTCTTGCCATCATGGTCCTGGAGGGGCTGGGACGGTCTCTGGACCCCACCCTGGACATCTTAGAAGCNTCATTTGCATAAATTTTTCTGGGAAATTTGAACCTTAAAATGGCAAAATAAGCATTATTTTACAAAATTGTGACGCAAAACCTTCGATTATGGGTAAAGTAAGGATGTAGAAAGAACATATGTCGATAAAATTTGTGGGTAGACTCTTCTTTTAAAACCAATTGATATAATTTGCACCCAGAAATTACCTGCGTATTGGGTGTCAGATGTATATTAATAAAACATTGATGAGCACTCGGCACAAAGTTAACATGATTAGAAATATATTAGTTTCTTTTTCATATCCGAGTACTTAGAATTGTTTTAAAGGCTTGGTATGGGACAGAAAAATTTGCTTGGATTAAAATAAATAAGAAAGCTATGACTATTTCAAAGATATAACTAAACAGTGAATTTCATTACACATTGGCTGATTGTAGTAATGTGATATGACATATTTCATGCTCTTTTCTGCGAAGATTTAGTAATATCTTAATTGTATGAAATTCCACCTTTTCAAACCTTTAATGCACTTATTTTGTCGGTAAATACATTGGTACAGATCCATCTATTCATTCAACCTTAGAATATTTTTTATGAAAGAACTTGTTGTAATACGTTAATTGCTTGATGCATCAATTGCATTTCGAAATAGCCATTTCCATACCCACCCGTCTCTCCCAACATACAAGTGATTTATGATTTGTGATATTTTTCTTTTTAATCAGGTAAAGCTGGAGAGTAACTTTGCATCCATCATTCTTGCCATCATGGTCCTGGAGGGGCTGGGACGGTCTCTGGACCCCACCCTGGACATCTTAGAAGCAGCCAAGCCTGTTCTTCTGGGAAGATGATGATTGCCCCCCCTACCATTACCCCAGTGATCTCTAGACCCCACCCTCAACATCTTAGAAGCAGCTTAGCTAGTTCTATGGAGAAGATAATGATAGGCTCCTTCTCCCACCATCCCAGTGAGACAAAAGTTATCTGGATCCCACCCTGGACATCTTAGAAGCAGCCAAGCCTGTGCTGCTTGAGAGATGATTGCCCCACCCCTGACCTGGTCTCCAAAGTACTGGATCACTCTATAGACCCCACCCTGGAAATCCTAGGGCTAAGCCTGTTCTGCAAAGGAGATGATGATTTTCTCCCTTCCACCGAGCGTGGTCGCATAGGAACTGGGACAATTTCTTGACCCCATCCTGGACATCTTGGAAGTAGCTAAGCCTGTACTGCTGGGGAGATGATGATCACCTCCTCTATCCTCCACCGACCTGCTGGGGAAATGATTGATTTTTTTCTCATCCAACCCATTCCTACCTCAGATGACTTTGTTGCTTTCTGGGTGGCAAAACTGTACAATATACAAGAAGCCAAGCCTATTCTAAATTGAAGTTGATGATTGGCCCATCTACTCTTTACTTCTCTCCACCCTCAAGACTGTCTTCAGTGATCTCTAGACCCCACTATGAGCATCTTAGAAGCAGGGGAGATGATGATAGCCTATCCTCTACCCCCACCCCCTCCTATATTCCTCGACCCCTTCCATCTACTATCAGAGGTGCCAACTGTTCCATAATATGCATGAGGTAAATTTTCATATGAATTATGAGCTTTCATTGTATACCCCACTCATGATACAGTCAAACCTCGTTATAAAGAGCACTGATATAACAAGCTCTCGTTATAACAAGGTAATTTCATGGTCCCATCTCTTTGTATTTTATTGTATTTTGACCCTGATATAACAAGGTTTCAATAGAAAGAGGTAATTCCTCTGGTCCCAACAGCCTCCTTATAACGAGGTTAGACTAGTACTTTTTAGGTGCACACAAAGTTTGTAGATGTGCAAATCAATTTAAATACATGCAAGACAAGTTATAGACCTGCAAAGCAATTTTATTTGCATGCAGCAATTACGTCAATAAACATCCTTTCATTCAGTTTGATCAAAGACATAGCGTTGTGATCAATCTGATGACTCTACTTTGATGAGGACTATAAATCAAGTACAGGGAAATCTCTTTATAACGAGGTCCTTTGGACCATGAAAAATACCTTGTTATATCAGGTTCCTCACTATATCAGGGTAAAAAGACAAAGAACTATAAAGAGCTGGGTATAATAATATCAACCTGTTATAACAGGTATCTCGCTATATCCGACCTCTTTATAACGAGTTTCCATTGTATTGGCGTTTTGGTGAAGGCAACAAAACAATCTGTCACTTCCTTGGCCACTGAATATATACACATGCTATCTTTTCCTTAGCTTAGCTTCATAAAGATTGCTGTGTTTCAGATCGACTTGGAAGTGATAGATTGTCCCAATGCATTCACCAACGGTGATTATTTGGATACTATTGCAGAGTTAAATCACTATTTATTATTCATAATCCTGATATATTGTTGAATGAGGAGTTTTCGATAACATCCATATACATGTAGTAATAATAATAGTAATAATAATAATAATATGTGCAATTTATATAGCGCACGTATCCACTCTCATTGCTGAGTGCTCAAGACGCTTTACATTATTACATAGTAGAGTACCCATTGACAGCTGAATGACCTCAAAATGAATGAAATCATCTTGACCATGCCTTAATTGAAATTTATGTAATTTACTTGGATATGAATTCTGAATTGATGACCTCCGACAATATCAACTCTTAATAATACATTCCAGATCCAGTATACCATTTTTGTATTGTACTTAATTGTTAGTGTTTTGCTCTCAGAAAATCTATGTTTTCACTTGTTATTGTAACCCCATAAGATACTTCAATAGTAAGAATGAGTGTTGCTAGCTCAGACATGCATTGTAGCTTGTCTTATCTAGCAAAGAGTACTACATGTGATGTTCATCATTATCAATGAACAGATATTTTATGGAATAGTTGACAAAGATGACTGCGTAACAATTTGATTACATTACGAAAGTGGTCTATTGGATGAGAAATATTATGAATTTTGAACCTCATTTACTGAAAATGTTATTTATGAGGTGTCATGTGAAAAATACAATTGTGAAAAGAATTTATTCTATATTTTGTCAATTGTGATTGCCACAAATAAAGTATATATATGATAAATCACACCATTGGAATTATTAAGTTTTATTTATTTCATAGCATGAATTGTGGAAACATTGAAAGATTGTTACGTATAAAAGTAATGTCAGCATAAACAATATACATTTTATCACAGTATCGTCATGGTTACATGCAAAGAAACCTCTTGTTACAATATTCGTCCCATATGTGACCTATTTGACAAGATTACTATTGCAGCAATGTTAACCATTCCAGAATATGCATGAAATGTTTTTTCAATTATTGTTCCTTTACTTTCAAGTAATGGCTGAGATTATAGTTATTAATTTCACATTTGCCCTCTCTTTTAGTTAAGTGCTTGCATGATTCTCTATTTTAATTTTGAACTAATGCATATTCCATAACGGTTGGCCTCTCTGCTATGTGTTTGCAAGAGCCTCGACAAGTAAACTAACGGGAACAGAGAGATAAATTTGCAATTAAATATGGGCAGTCTCCATTGGCTGAATTTTTGACACCTGATATAGTTACTATTGATTTGATACAATTCCATTTATCTCCATACTTTAAAAGCATAATTATATTATCTGATAAAATGATATGCTAGATTATAATCTATGGCACATGTATGTGAACATTTCCATGAATTATGTACAACTGGCCCGCGCCATACAGGACCGCTTTGAAATAAATATTATCATCCACATCTGAGTTATACATGTACAGTCAACTCTTCATAAGTCAAACTTGTCTAAGTCAAATAATTTCTTCAGTTGATGTTCTCTTCTAAATCAAATTTCTCCTTGGTCAAACAGAATTTTGTGGTCCCAAAAGATTCCACTTGGTCAGTGTTACCTGTAGTTCATTTTGATATGTGTGCTCCAAGATAATTATGGCTTGGTTAAATAAAGTGAAATAATTAAGTGAATTTGGAGTTTGAACTGCCCACGTCTATAAAAAAAAATATTAAATTTGGATTAACTTTATCTACATATATACGCTCCAGTCAATTAAGAACTTACTCCCGTCATCTTAATGAATTGAAGAAAAAAAACACCAATCATACAAAACATGATTATTGAATCCCGTCTGTAACAAAAAAAAAACAAAAACAAATTCTCATCCAGAGAACTTCATATTCTCACACCTTTTTAGTCCTTAATCATAACATGGACTGATATATCCATGATTAGAAGAAATGTTTGGCATTGTGTATGGAAACAGGAAGCTAAAAATAACATTCATATTTCCTCTTGACAAAAATTCCCCATCTTGTCATATCAAGGAGATCACAAACAAACAATTCAATGTCCATCCTGTTCACATACACTTTATAGCAATTAAGTAATCCCTGGAAACGGAATGTACCCAAAATAAACACACATTGCTTTAAATATTCAAAAATTGAAGAAAAATATATAATAATAAGGTAAAGTTGCGCCAAAAACATGAACAAAATATGTTCGGTTGTCCCATTAATCAATATTTCTCCACCATCTGAAATAAAAGAAATTATCAATAAATTTATTTTTTTTGCATCTAAATGAGATTCCAACTAGTGCATGCTAAAGGAGACAGAATAAGCACCAGCCATTCTTACTTCAAATATATTTCTTGAATTGATCCAACAATCTACCGGTTATTAAAATTCTCTGTCACAATGAATTCATTTCTTGCACTGAATAATATAATTAATCTTGGCTATTTATCTTTATTCTCATAATAATTAAATTCTGCCAACTCGTTAAGACAACTGCATATTCAAATGACCAGTTCTTTGACATAACAAATTTTGTGTACATTCAGATCCCTTTCTAGTTTGACAATTTCCAGGTGAGGATTCCCGGGATGTGTTTCATAAAGCTGTGTGTAGGACCTATGCGCGACTCCACAAACAAATAATCGATAGCTGAATGTCTTTTCAAGTCCCCATATTGTTTTAACTCCTCATAATTCAGCCCCAATAGATTTGACTGTATTCTATTCTCTGATATGACAATATTCCACAACTGTACAAGGTCATTGGTACCCGAAAAGATTCCACTGTACATTCTTTGTTTTATGGACCTTAGAAGAAGAGTCTACCCAAAAATAATAACAGAAGCAGAAAAAATTGGTGAGTAAAACAAAAAACGTTCAAAGAAAATCGGACAAGTAATAAGAAAAAAATGGGCAAATCAGTGGAAATTTCCAGAGATGTTGCCAATTTGATGACATCATGGGTGCTCAACTAATCAGAGTTTTTATTTTAGGTATGGTGCAAAATTCCTCATTTTTACAGAAAGTTGCAAAGTTTGTATGAATGTAAACATGCAAATACATGTAGTGGATCTACATATCTTTCATAATGATATCCTACTGTTAAAGTTTTGAGGAAATCATATTTTTTTGGGAAAAAGTAACATTTTTTGATATTGATATGCATGTAATAAATGGTCAGTTGTACACCTATGATGTCATCAGTTGCCAATTTGTGGCTCATAAACATTCATAACTTTCTTATTAGTGGTCCAATTTTTCTCAAACTTTTTTTGTTCTGTTCATCTAAATATTATTTTTGGGTAGACTCTGCTTTTTATATGACGCACATATACACGTAGATTCATTGTGCAATTACGTGCCCAATACAAGTGTATACTTTAATGATTCCAAAGTTAAATAGGACGTCAATAAAGGTAGATAAGATTCAACACTGTTGCTACTTTTGGTTTCACAATGTGATTTAATGCATTGCAGTCGTATGGTTCCTACACTGTAAGCTCTAGCCACATAGAAGCCCAGATTCAACATGACTCAACACAATTCTTCGTCCAGTTGATCCCTGATTAACCTGACAAATGGAACTTTAACAGAGAGGGACACATATTCCAGATCACAGAGGACTCAACTGGACTGAAGATCATGTATGTCTTTTATGTGATTGGGGCTTTATAGAATATAATTCTACAATTCCCTTTTCTAAGTTTGAGATGATAGAATCACACAAATTTAAGGATAGAAGCTATTTACCTACATGTACTAGTCTGCAAGCACAGACCCTAGGCTTTCAGTGTGTGCATGCGCAATATCAAGCTCTGAAAAGATTTCACCGTTTTATGGACCTTAATATGACACACATGTACACGTAGATTCATTATGCAATTACATTCCCAATGTAAGTGTGTAATGATTCCAAACTAATCCAAAGTTAAATAAGACGTCACTAAAGGTAGATAAGAATCAACACTGTTGCTACTTTTGGTTTCATAATGTGATTTAATGCATTGCACTAGTATGGCTCCTTAGTCCCAGTCACATACATTAGGAGCCCAGATTCAACATGACTCAACACAACTATTTGTCCAGTTGAGTCCTGATAAACCTGATTACTTGCTCTTTAACAAAGAGGGACATATATCTCAGATCACAGAGGACTCAACTGTGCTAACAATCTTGTTTAATCGGGTCTTCTTTGTGATCCGGACTAACACTGTAATCAAATGCAATTCCTTAATATCCTTGTCTCAATTTTACTTGTAGATCAAAGGTAAAAAAAATCCAAAAGGATATAAAGATCTTCACCTACATGTATTTAATAAACTTACACCATACAAAATTGTTGTTGCTACTTTCTGTTTCACAATGTAATTAACTGCACAGAAGCAGTTCCTTACTTTCCTTTTCAGAGTTTCGTGCGAGAGATTTGAAGATACCACAATTAGGGTAAAATATCATATCAATTCACATCCATTTCAATTTAAACTGTGTCATGAACTATTATACCACACAGCAAACTCAGCAACTTATTTTGTTTTAATACCAGTATGCTGGTGTGTTAATAAATTGTAAAAGATTTTTTCTTTAACATGAGATGTTTGACCAACCATATAATCAAATGCCCAAACTTATAGAATACATGTATAATAGGCAATGAAGATCAGTGATAAAAAAAATGTCAATTTGCACTACAAAATCAATGTTCTATAAATAGGAATGTTGCATACAAAAGTATTTTTCGGATTTGAGTAGAAAGTAATATAAAATATGTTACAAAAAAGCTAAGAATCATAGACAGAGTTAAACCCCTCATCACAGTTGATACAACAATTTATATAGCATACAATAGAGGAACCAATGTATATATTTGATAGTCCATATTGTGTACATTTTATTCTTATTTTAATTTTGACCAACTACTGAGCTTTGAGCAATATTAGTACAAGACATGTGAAACTGTTTAACAGTGCAAAAAAAAGGATTTAATTATTAAATAGATAAGTATATTTCTCACAATATCAGAGACTCTGGAAAAACATCCATTATGATTAATCTGATAATGTATTGTGGCCAAGAACAATAACAGTACAAATATCTAAACAAGGGAAAGACACAGAAAGCTGGGCAAAATTTGATGATTGAAATTGTATCAAGTTCAAATTCATGCTTTTAATCTGAATAATGGACACGAGGTTCTAGTTTTCACTAATTTCATTTCAGGAATATTAAATAAAAATGCTAAAAGTGAGAAAATAATGAGAGACGATCTTGTCGCAATCATGCTATGAAAATTAAGTGTACTATTTCAATAAATTGGTGCATGTACACATTCACTTGAGTTGTATTTTGAATTGAAAACAAAATCTAAAGGAGTGATTCTGTTTGCACAAAACTGTCTTGTTTTTTCTGTGATAAAATATGTTTTACAGAGGTACAAGTACAGCTCCCCATAGAAGCACATCGATATTTTCTTCATGTAGAGGAATCATTCATTTACACAGCAATAAGATAAAGATTAGGATCATTTGAACACTTTCATCTACCAGCACTGTTAGAGCCGGTTGATATTGTTTCATGCCTCGTTGCAATGTTATTCTTTTAAAAGATGACAGATATATTTTTAGTTTACTTTCTTTTTTTTATATAGAAAATGTACAATAATTACAAAAGGAGAGATATAAAAGAAAAATCTGCAGGTCATTATACATAAGAAAGGAAAGAATAGACTTTGATACACTCTGTTAGAATAAATTTACACATCATACAGTACCAACGTAATTGTGTCAAACTTACTTATCATTTTCCAAAAAACAAATACAGTAAATCTGCCTAAGTCGTTGTGATTTTGAAATACAAATCATCTTGAACCTGTGTCTCTTTTTAATCAAATTTCTTTTTACATCAAATAGATTTTTGTGGCCTAAAGAGATTTGACTTATGCAGAATTACCTGTGAGTCATAGGGGGTGTTTTTCAAAGGTTGCAATTGATCGCAAATCAACTGCAAATCAACTGCAAATCAGTTGCAAATTGTAATGTGCATTTTCATTCGGGTATGACATGCGCTTCTAACAAGACACGCATGAAACAGTGATTTTGATTGGCACGCTCTGATCAACTGCAACCCGCGATCACTGAACTCTTTGAACAACAACTCCTACATGTATTGTAAGTCTGTGTATTATGCTAAAAATAAACAGTCAAGCATTCGCAAACCAAAAAGGGACAATAGTTTGATTGCCTGTAATTTCTTTGTGGTGTATGTAAGTTTCCAGATTACTATGTCTTTGCATTAAATGGAGAAATTACATGGAGCGCAATATACATAGCACCCCCAAAGTACTTACATTTATTTCGCATTGTTATAACCCATATTCAGCAGACCTTTGTGGGTGGTGTTTCACACAGAAATTTTAATCTCTCATGATTGAGATCTCTTTGAAAAAATTCAATGTGGCTAACTGTTGATCCATAGAAAGTTATTCAGAATCAGCAGTCATGATAACATGAGCCAATATGACACATACTTTGGTACTATACTCTAAACATATAATCTTTTGAAAAGCTAGAGATTATTCATTTGTCTCGCAATGTACTGTGGTCAACTAGCAATTGATTTAAAGAAAGTGATCACATTCTTTGTGTTTGCTTACAATAAGGTCCTCCCAATAATAGTTCAGTTGCCCTCGAATGCCATTTTTTTAAAATAGCATCGTTCGGTTGAAGGAAGGGTTTTTTTTCTTCTCATTTTGAGAATAAATTTAACGGAAAAAATACTTAAAATTAGATGTGTATGGAATGCTTGAAGAATATCTGAAAATGACTTTTCAAGTTGTATTTCACATGATTTTCTATGATTTTCCTGTAGCATGTGTTGTTTGATTTGAGCGAAAAGTATAAGGTGGAAAAAGAAAAAAAATCACACTGGGCCAAAGGTTAGTCTGTTCAGGCTAATTAAACAATCATTTTTTTTGTCTAAAACTTCTTAATACTTTTGATTGAGTAATCATGAATTTTCTAGACAACAGCAGGAAATTGTGAGACAAAGGAATAATCAATCTCACATTAATTAATCAGCAAATTAATATCCATCTGCAATGATGAACCTAAAACAATATAATCTTTTAGCAACAATCTGATTTCTTGTGAACATTGCTTGGTTTCTGTTTCAAGTTGATAGGGTTGACATCATCCCTGACGTCGTTCTTGCGATCGAGCTCGACCACCCTCCTGACCGCTGCAATGAACGCCTCCTCCACGTTAACCGCCGTCTTGGCGCTAGTCTCGTAATAAGGCACACTGCCATTGTCCGCACACCACTGCTTTGCTTCGTCGACCCCGACCTGCCTCTTGTCGCTATCCACATCGACTTTGTTACCGAGGAGAACGAACGGAAAGTTTTCCCCATCGGCAATGTCCGCATAGTACAGGAATTCCTTCTTCCACATGGTAAGGTTATGGAAGCTCTGGCGGTCGTCAACACCGTACGTCAGCATGCAGCAGTCGGAGCCGCGGTAGAACGGGGTGCGCAAGCTCTTGAACCGCTCCTGTCCGGCAGTGTCCCAAATCTGGACGGTGAATGTCTCGCCTTCCACAACAATATCCTTGTTTAGGAACTCCACGCCGATGGTATGGAATGACTCCTGCTCAAATTTGTTGCTGACGAAGCGATTCATGAGAGAGCTTTTTCCGACGCCACCATCGCCGAGGATGACGACTTTGAGGAGCATCGGTCGACTTCCAGCCATTTTTGCTCAGTTAGGCATTGCACAAAGAATACAAGAATTTCAACTGCTTCCACTCCTATAATGGCAATCTTTCTATTTCCATACTGTAGTTTGCAGAACCTACAAGGCTACATGCAACTGTAGATTTTGCTTATCAGCCAATCAAAGTTTGATTTGGAACAGTCAGAAGAACAAGAATGAAGCCTTCACTCTGCAACCGATCCTGTATGACAGGGAATAAAGTCAAGAGAAAACAGCAATGAAATAAGTTTTTGAATTGCAATAAATTTACCTTGGGCTTGGGGGAGTTGTGGTTTTCATGAACACACAAGCCAAATTCTTTTCTGCTTTGCTTCTGCTCACTATCTTTTGGCAAAACTTTTGACCAAACTTTTGATTAATTTTTAATGCAGCCAGTACAGGACTCAA
>BQKZ01005818.1:4599-29885 GCA_036244855.1 Temnopleurus reevesii | reverse complement strand
GGGGACCTAAACGTGGAGTAATACGATACTCGTGTTTTAGGTCCCCGTCTATGGGAAAAATAAGAATTTAACACGCAAAGGTGGACTAAAGGGGGAGTAATATATAGAGAGTTTTCTAAAGTTTTGAACTCAGTTTTACTGGATTGAATGAATGTTGAGGTTTATTTAGTGTCGTCAGGTATTAAGTAAAATACATTTCAGAGCAGTGTAATCAAAAACTTTTGAAGACTAGTTTCTGTCGCATGGTTTGAATTTGGCACGCATCCAGCGGTCGTGTGGATGATGTAAATTTCACTGATTGACAGATGCGCGATGGCATCAATCAAATGCCAAATTTCCATAGGAGAAAAGGCGTGGTGGAAAAAGGTCCCTGGGGACCTAAAATACGATATCGCCAATGATGGTGATGATGTTGTTGATGATGATGATAATGATAATGATGATGATGATGATGGTTTTTTTTTGGGGGGGGGGTCTGTAGTATTAGCACTGACTGGGACGTCTATAGAGATGAATTAATAACGTTCAGCAGTGGCTAAGACTGGCGCTAGAAGAGATAATGATAGAAGAGGCCATCATCATCATCATCATTATCATCATCATCATCATCATCATCATCATCATCATTATCATTATTATCATCATCATCATCATCATCATCATCATCATTATCATCATTATCATGATCATTATTATTATCATCATCATCATCATAATCACCATTACCATCATGATCATTATAATCATATTCATGTCACCCCATCACCATCATCAACATCAGCATCAACATCATAATCGATACAATCATCATTACCATCATTATCATTATCGTCACCATCAACATCACCACCACCATCAGCACTGATCATCATCATCATCATCATGAACATGACCCTTATCATCATCATCATCATCATCATCATCATCATCATTATCATCACCATCAACATCAACATCACCACCACCACCACCACCATCATCATCATCATCATCACCACCACCACCACCATCATTATCTACATCATCGCCACCATCATCATCATCATCATTATCATCATCATCACCACCATTATCATCATATCACCACCATCATCATCATCATTATCATCATCATCACCACCATCATCACCATCATCATCATCATCATTATCATCCTCTTCCTCATCCTCCTTGTTGTCATCACCACCACCATCACCATCATCATCATCATCATCATCACCATTACCGTCACCATCACCATCACCATCACCATCACCATCACCATCACCATCACCATCATCGTTATCATCATCATCATCATCATCATCATGATCACCACCACCACCACCACCATCACCATCACCATCATCATCATCATCATCATCATCATCACCATCACCATCACCATCATCACCATCACAATCACCATCACTATCATCATCACCACCATCATCATCCTTATGATCATTCTCCTTGTCATCATCAC
The DNA here is from genome assembly GCA_036244855.1 of Temnopleurus reevesii. NCBI lineage: Eukaryota > Metazoa > Echinodermata > Echinoidea > Temnopleuroida > Temnopleuridae > Temnopleurus > Temnopleurus reevesii. The sequence continues at coordinate 28,420 of BQKZ01005818.1, read as the reverse complement.
CATAATCATCATCATTACCACCACCACCATCATCATCATTAACTGCCTTTTTTGTTTCCATTGAACAGAGGATGGAACGCCAATGAGCAGATAAGAAGTCCAGGATTTAGTGGAGCAAAGGAAAAGAGAGAAGAAAGCTGCCAAGAAGACATCAAGTCAATTCAGCATTGATCAACTTCTTGAAAAGGTTAGATTACATAATTCTAACCAATCCAATTCTCCCTATCATGTATAGCCAACATAGGCAATATATTCTTGCCAAGAAATACATGTAGTACGACCAAGAAAGCTGTGATGTTTTATGTCTCGGAAGTCAGTGTTTCAAGATTGAAAAGCTAAATAATTACAGCCTCGATAAGAGGCATTCATATCCAGAGAGATATAAAATGAGAGAGGCATAATTGTTTTCAGAATACAGCTAAAAAGTGTCATTGAGAGTGAGTCTGTTCTTAGTGGACCAGATTCGAATATCTCGCAGACATTTGTTCACGATATCAACAGCAAGGTCTAGGTCGGAAGATGGTGTAGACTTGTGTGTCGTCCGCGTAGAGCATTGCGCTTAGATCGTGGGCTCGAATGATATCTTGGATTGGCGTAACATAGAGCGTATACAGGAGGGGTCCAGGAGGGGGGGGGGGTACCTTGATACGTTCCAGTATGAGATGGCTCAAAAGTTCTGCCTGAGGACGCTACAGATGGATCCAGATAATGTGTGAGATTCATGGATGTTCACTTTTTGTGTGAGATATTGAAGTTCAAGCCTAAGATTAAGGCGACATTTGAATCTTATACCTACATCAATGAAATTAAAAGTAAATGAAATTGAACCAACGAAACAGCTGCAACATCTGAACCAATCACCCTAATTTGCTTTTTGCAAATACATATTCTTTTTTTTTATTTTTTATGTACAACTTTTGGTTTAGATAAGTTCCTAAATTCTGGTGTGGAAATGCATAATGTTTGTGTTGTAAAGCGCCTAGAAAAGCCTTTTGAGGAGGAAAGAAAAGTGAAGTGCTTCTGTACGAAACGCAGGTGTTTTTTTTTTTTTTTTTAAAGGGGGGGGGGGGGGGGGGAGTAAATCAAAGAGATGGGACTTGGAGAATCACAATTTTGCAACAGCAGCTTTTTACATCAGTATTCAGGGCACTTTATAAGGAGCTTTCACTGTACTGTTTTTCGTGGTATGAAAAAAAAGCTTTGACACAATGTAATTTATTTTTGCCAGGTTGATGAGTACCTTGATACGTTCCAGTATGAGATGGCTCAAAAGTTCTGCCAGAGGGCGCTACAGATGGATCCAGATAATGTCCGAGTCTTGGAGACTTCAGGTAACCTGCTTGCTGAGCTGGGAGATACAGACGGTGCTCGCAGAATATCCTTTACAAATTTGTTATAAGCAAAAATCTTTCATGTTGAGTAAGAAATCTAAAAAAGCTTTCCATCATTTTTGTAAGTTCTTTTTTAGCTAAGTCGTCATTATTGTTATTTAGTGATATTATAAAAAATCAAGGTCAAATTACAGAATGGCAATGAACATAGATATAAAGGTAAGTTTTGTATAGCAGTTTTGGGTTTTCATCATGTTTAATCCTTGACTTTTTAAATCTACTGCTTTGGCAGTGCAATAACAGTGTGTCCCGAGGAAGGGTTCTCCAAGTATATGTACATGGGTCAGCTACATGAGGGACTAGAAGGGCTTCAGTTCTTCCAGAAAGTAGTTAATATTTAGCTTCTCTTATTGATTGGGGTAAAGAAGAATAATCTTATATCTTTTTAATTTAGCTTTATGGTTCCATTATGCTTAGTCCTTGACTATTTTGAATTCACTGCTTTGGCCGTGCAATAACTGTGTGTCCAGAGGAAGGGTTCTCCAAGTATATGTACATGGGTCAGCTACATGAGGGCCTAGAGGGACTTCAGTTCTTCCAGAAAGGGGTGGAGCTAATGATCAAAGAGCGAGATGGACAGCAGGTAAGGAAGCATCGCCTTTTTACGTATGATACTGCTCGTCAGTTCAGCCACCGATTCGAGCATGAGTGCCTATTAAAAAAGGAAATCAGAAAGAATATCAGCATGGAAAACAAAGAGGAATGGAATTGTCCTAGTAGACTAAAGAGGTCATAACTCATAATGGTATTTTTGTGATCTCGACCCATTGACTACTTGAAGCAGGTGTTCCCTGCACAAAGTCTATGGAACTTACAGGATTCGGTAGTCAATGTGTTAATTGCTATGTTAAATGAATATCGATTTAAGGTTCCCATGTCACGTCTTATAGAATAAGAGTATGAATTTTAACAGGTCCAAACCAATGAATGAAGTTGAAAAAACAGGGTAAATATGAATTCAAAGTTTACATGGTTTGGTAAAAATCTATAAAGTACTTTTCGTGTTGTCACCGTGTAAAAAGAATTGTTCTTTATAGGATAATCCTTGAATTAACACTGTGAGCAGAAAGGACAAAGGCTTTTGGACAAAGTACTCAACTTTATTCAAGCAATCACAACAGCCAGATATGTATACACAAAAGAAATTTCAGTGCTCTTTAATATTCTGCAGAAATATGTTGAAAAAGTGTTGTACAACGAATAGGGAGGGTACATTCTTTTGTGTTTTGAAAGCCTTAATGAAGTTGTGTAATTTGTCCAAATTTCTTTGTAATCTGTTTAAATGAATAATGAAGTAAGATTGTGGAGGCGCCGTAGTGTAGTGGTTTTGATGCTCGCTTTTTAACCAGAAGGTAGTAGGTTTGAATCCCACCCAGTAGTAGGTTTGAATCCCTCAAGCAAGAAATTCATCCATAATGTGCTGCTCTCAACCCAGGTGAGTTGAACGGCTACCTGGTAGCAATATGTTTTGAAAGCCTTAATGAAGTTGTGTAATTTGTCCAAATTTCTTTGTAATCTGTTTAAATGAATAATGAAGTAAGATTGTGGAGGCGCCGTAGTGTAGTGGTTTTGATGCTCGCTTTTTAACCAGAAGGTAGTAGGTTTGAATCCCACCCAGTAGTAGGTTTGAATCCCTCAAGCAAGAAATTCATCCACAATGTGCTGCTCTCAACCCAGGTGAGTTGAACGGGTACCTGGTAGCAATATGCAGTCCTTGAAATGCCAAGTGCGCTGGTATATGCCAGGCTAAAGCCAGGGTTATAATAATGCAAAAAGCACCTTGAGCACTCTGCAGAGTGGATACATGCATTATATAAATTGCATCTGTTATTACTATTATTATCAATAAAGTTGTTTTCTTTTTCCAAAATTTTACTTTGTCCCCTTAGTTCTTATGGTACAGGAGGATGAAAAAGATCCATGCCTTTTAAATTTATTTGAATCATTGAATGAAGTAAGATATAGCTAATCCATAATCCTATGATGTTTTACTTGCAGACAGAAAAGAATGAAGCATCATGTTCCACCGAGAGCAGTCCAACAGTGTCTAATGCTGATATATCAAGAGCCTATTGTTCCATTGCTGAAATATTCCTTACAGATGCATGGTAGGTACTGTTCATCAATATCGATTTGGCTTGAACTTGAACTTGAAATTTATGTATCCAATTGATGAAACAACATTTAATGCTGATGTATAATGTTGTTTCATCAATTGTAATCAGACCATTGCTAAATTTCTTTCTTCGTCATTTTGTATAACTTGCTTAACATAATTTAATGTATATGATTGTAATATGAACAGAATGTTGACTGTATATGTCAAACATATGTGGATGAGTAATTTCCAAATTTCCACACAACAAAAATATTTTATGGAATGAAGATACTACTAAAGAATAAAAGGAGACAGAAGACAGCATGAATGCTCGTCGCACCTTTAATTTTGAGAAATACTGTTGATATATCAAGAGATCAATAGCCTAATATTGTTCCATTGCTGGAATATTCCTTTCAGACGCATGATAAGTACAAGTGCCAATTCATTATTTGTTACGCAATAAGTTTGGAAACTACCTATGAAACTTTCAAAAGTACGACAGGGAGGGTGCAAGTTATAAAGTACAATAGGATCAGAGTGAAATCACTGGTCTACCATATCCATTGTTCTGCAATTCATAGGGTTAGCAGGTATTAAAAGAATTCTGTCTTGTAATATTAGATATTATGGTGTGGTATCATTGCAAATTTACGTCTTCCATTCAGTTGAACTTGTTTTAGGATGGCAATTTCAATTTTTGTAAAGTTGGCTTGTTACATCAAGTTCACATACATGCTAGTCTGATATTATAATTTTTCTTTATTACGTTTGATAATGGTGTGCCAAGCTCAACAACGTCCATAATTATATTAAGCATCCTCTATTATCTATTGACATTAAACTTAGAAGAAGAAAGATCAAATGATATTGGGTCATTTTTAATAACAAAATTTTTAAGCCTCAGAATCAACCTTTTACATGCATTTATAGGCAATTGATGTATGGCAAAAAATATTTAATATTTATTTCCTGTTGACTAATTCAATTCTTTTTGTGTAGTTTTGAAGATGATTCCGATGAGAGATGTAAGACTGCTATAGATCACGCCTTGAGTGAAGACCCTCGGAATGCTGAAGCTCATCAGCTTCTAGCAAGCTACTGGCTTAGCAAAGAAAATAAGGAGGTAAGCTTACTGAAGCTCATCAGCTTCTAGCAAGCTACTGGCTTAGCAAAGAGAATAAAGAGGTAAGCAGGTAGACCATCTGCACTCAACCCAGGTGAGTTGAGATCACGCCTTGAGTGAAGACCCTTGGAATGCTGGAGCTCATCAGCTTCTTGCAAGCTACTGGCTTAGCAAAGGAGTTAAGCACACAGACCATATGCAAAAACAACATAGAAAATTGCTAGGTTGCCATCCACAGACTGACCCTTTTCCCCTTACTTTTCACTCAAATTGAACAATACTGTAATTGAGATTATAGATAAACTTGTGAAATACAACTTGATAAGGCATTTTCAGATGTTCTTAGGCCTTTTTACGTCCTTTCATTTTCTACATGAATTATGTTCAGAAATGAAAATGAACAGCAAAAATAAACTTTTCCATCCCTGGGCAACAATGCAAATTTCGGCAAGCTTCTGGCTTTTGAAATAATCTACCAGTAAATGTATCTTAAACATTCTCTTTTGACATCTCTAATATATGTAATAAGTTTGTATTCTTTTAGGGCAAAGTCAACAATTCCAAACTGTGATCTTCTCTTTTCCTTTTCTCACGCTAACTTAATATACAGGATGCTACATCAGCTATTAAGATGAGTTTATCGCTATGGCAACACCCAGAAGGAGATGGAGCAGGAGGAGGAGGACGAGAAAGCGTTGAGGAGCCAGTGCTTAGCTATGATAACAGGATAGGAGCTGCTAAGATTCTCATGGAACTAGAGATGTGGGATGTGAGTTTTTATAATGTTATATCTATTGATATACTAATGAACAGGTGAGGGTATTTATTCTCGCCACCGACTATAAATGCAAATTAAGAACCGCAGATGGTGCTATGCAGATTTCATCGTAAACAACTCCTCAGAACTGGTACGCACACTTCCAATTATGAACATTCTTGCATGTATGTTCATTTTTGCTAGCTTTTAAAAGGAAAATCATGTTGAACTTTAACATTTTATATATTTACTGATATAAACTATCGTTACATCATGGAGTGTTTCTTTAACTCGGCATAGTCCTTTGAACATTAGAAATGGCTCCCATAAAACTCCAAGGGAGGGCAAAAATAAACATATGCATTGAAAAATGTCACATGTATGGTCATTTTATGTTCCCATTGCCATTAATTACATAGAAGTTTGTGCATGAATAATACAACACCATGAGCTCCAAATTGCCCCTGCAATGTGTTATTTAAATGAATTTTTTCTTTTCATGAAAAATGAGAGAATTTATCATTTATATTTTGTAGGAGTGTGAATTAACATCTGCACATGATGAACTTGTTTTTTTTTGTTTTATCTATGACATTCTAATCTATGAATTTAATTTATCATATATTTGTTTCTGCTTGACAGGAAGCTGAGAATGTTCTCCACACGTTGCTGGAGGAAGATGATGAGGTGATCCAGGTCTGGTACATGTTAGGCCTGGTCCAATGTGAGAGAGGATCAGAGAAGTGCAAACCACCAGGAAGATATTATCTACATAAAGCAAAGAAGGTGAGACTTAGACCTGGCCTTAATAGGGTCTTGCATGTTAGACTTGGTCCAATGTGAGAGAGGATCAGACAAGTGCAAACCACCAGGAAGATATTATCTTCATAAAGCAAAGAAGGTAAGATTTAGACCTGGCCTTAATAGGCTCTTGCATGTTAGACTTGGTCCAATTTTGAATGAGTTTTCACGTTCAGTGTTAGATGAGTTTATGTTCTGGTTTTGCAAAGGGCTTTGCTTGATGTGTTAGGCCTGGTTCAATTTGACAGAGGGTCAGTTGAGTGCAAACCACCAGGAAGATATTATTTGTGTGAAATGTTTTAGTTCTGGGTCCTATTGCATAAAAAGATACGTTTAAACGCAAGCCAGAAAATTTAACGCAACTCAATTTTCAACCAATCAGGAGCATTTATTTAGGACTTGCATTTAATTTTCTGAGTTGCGTTTAAACTCAACTTTTTATACAATAGGGCCCAGGTCCATTGTAAATGAGGACCAGGAGAGTTAAAACCATGAGCAAGTTACATGTATTATCTACATCAAGCAAATTTTATGAAGCAATAGAATGAAGGCCTTGGTGGAGGAAAAAAGCAATGCACTGTGTAATTTCACACTCTGTATCATGCACTGCATATACACTGCATAAAATGNTTAAAAAAAAATCACATCAACATTCATAGCTAATTATTTGATGTGGCAAGTTCTTCTCAGGAAGAGTTGATTGTAATTAAAGTCAAACCTGTCTACAGTTGCCACCCCAAGGGAAACAGAAAAAGTGGCCACTGTAGACAGGTGGTCTCTATAGACAGGTTCTATAACATGCATTTTCACCTAGAGGGAATCAATTTAAGTGGCCACTATAGACAGGTTTGACTGTATATGTATGTATTTTTTGCTTTGTCTATATGTCTGTGCTTGGCTTTTAGAACATTAAATTAGAAATACTTTGATGAAGATCATAAAATGTTTTGTTTCTCTGTCTTTGCTTCAACTATGTACATTGCTAGTCTGCAGGTACAGACTCTTGGCTTTGCTTTTCCGCAACGTGCATAGTGAATGATCAAGACTCTGCATTTTTAGACTACTTCACAATATTATAAAGCCCAGCCAGAGGAAAAGCAAGGCAGTGTATAATTTCAGACTTTGTATCATGCACTGCATATACACTGCATAAAATGTAACACCGAAAGCCAGTGGTCTATACCTGCAGACTTGTGAGTTGCAGGCATCGAATATAGCTGCCAACTAGTATGAATTTTCAGTTATCATTACAAATTTGGGCCTCAGATTTGTCAAGCCTTGTGTTACCCCAAGTTAAGATCACTAATTTTGGCAACACTAACACCATGCATTTCAATATAAGATGTGTGAACATTATGAATTTTGGAACAGGATTATTACTAATTTCTATTGACTCATGTTAGCAGCTATGAATGAGTTATATTACTATTAATAATGACATCAATTTTTGTTAAAATGTTTTCAGCTTTCTGCTGCGTTGAGTTGCGATGACGAGGAGGTGTTAACACATATAGATGAGCTTCTCACATCACTGGGACCAGGTGAAGGGGATGAAGATGATTGGATGGAGAGACAGGCACGAGAAGAAGAGGAGGAGGAGGAGGAGGTGGATGATGGAGAGATAGATAGTGAAGCATCTTCGGATGAAGAAGAGATGGAACATTGATTCCGAGACACTGGTGAAGAAGAGCAGAAAATAGATAGGGAGTAAAGGCATTTTCAATCATCATGACTGAAGTGTCGTGCCGTGCGTCAGTTATCAAGCTGTTTGGGACAGTCATACATTGACCTGTGTTGGTCGCGGGTGTGATCCCGGCCGGTCGCCTCCATCTCTCTTTCTTCTGGCGTAAATATTCAAATTTGAATGATACACGTCGTAAAATCAAATTTCTCTCTCTCTTTGGATAGAGAAGAAGAGATGGACCATTGATTCTGAAGGAAAATAATTAGATTAATTAAAATGGTATATCAAAAAGACATCTTTTAGCGTACTTATATTATTGCATCATTGGATGAAGAAGACCCACTTCCAGTGCACCTACCAGGGCAGTGTTTCACTGAGTTATGAAAGACTTTAAAAACACTTTACGCACAACTTGTATCAGTTATTTTGCTGAATGATCGAGAATATTATGCGTAATACACTCATTAACGTACTCTAGTCATGCATAACTGTAAGTACGATTTGGTGAAACGCTCCCCAAGTTGGCTAAGCTGCCGAGACCTAGTATGAATCCTATTCTTCAGTTACTCCTGTCCATCATATTTTTCATTTTGTCTGTGCCAACTGCTCCAGCTTCTGCTTTCATCTTGTCAACAAAAGTCTTGTGCTTTTGGCCATGCCTACCCCCTCGCCCATGCAGTGACTCATGCCCATGAAGAAGAAGAAGAAATAGTAAGAGCATTCATAAACAAAGGTTGGAAAGATGAGAAAAATACAGTCCAACCTTGCTATTAAGAGCACAAATATGATATACTCTTGTTATAACAAGGTTTTCTTCTCACCTCATTGGTCCCACCTCTTTGTAGCATATTGTAGTTTAGCCCTAATATATCAAGGTTTTAATATGAAGAGGTAATTTTGCTGGTTCAAAGGAACTCATTATGTTGAGATTCAGCGGTTCAACTGGAATGAAAAAGTAACCTAGATCCTTGATCTAGAAAAAAAGCAAAAATGAAGAAACAGAAGAAGAAATTAAACATTCAAATCAAAAGGATTTGAAAAAAAGATGTGTACGCCAGGCTAAAGCCAGGGTAATAATGCAAAGCACCTTGAGCAATCTTTAGAGTGGATACTTGCGCTATATAAATTGCATCTATTATTATTTTAAAAAAAAGATGTAAAAATTGAGAACAGATTAGCAAAAAAGACCAGGGACCCGTTTCATAATAAGCTATTTGTAGATCTACGCACAACTCTACAAATGACTGGTGACCCTTTTTAATCTGCGATTCAGTGACAGAATTTATCATTGCGGAGTGCAGAAAGGGATCACCAGTCATACCTCCACAAACAGCTTTATGAAACCAAACCCTAGAATGAAGAAAGGCAAAATGTAATAGGTGGTTAAGATTGGCAAGGATTGTGTGTATAGGTGGGCAATTTTAGATTCATATATATTTGTCCAACCATGGCTGCATTCTAAGTTACTAATAACAAGGTAAGATGGACTTTGAGGGGTATATGTACATGTCCATAGCTGAGGGCCCATAAATGTTAGTTTCTTTCCTGAAGTGTTTTATAATCAGGATATTTGCTTCCTTGTGTTGGACAGACCTTACAAATTATAATTATAATTATAATTCATTATTTATTTGTGTGCAGTGGTTTACACCTACCTTTCAATTAGAAGGTCAGCGGTTAGAATCTCACCTGTGGCATTGATTTCCTTCAGCAAGAAATTTATGCACACTTTGCTTCACTCAACCCAGGTGAAAATGGGTAGCTGGCAGGAATTTATTCCTCAGAATGCTTGAGCACCTGAGTGGCTTGCTCGGCAGTTAAAGCCAGGGTAATAATATGTTACCCATTATCAAGCGTAGTACAGTACATGTATATTCATATAGTGATTGCGCTATATGAATGGACCTATTATTATTATTATTTATTTGACAATTAATAAGAATATTCAATTGCCATAGCTGCACTTTTGAACACTAAATTTGAATTGACATTTCTTGTATGGTAAGTCTAACGGTTGTGACACTGGTGTAGGAACCCAGTAGTTGCGGGTTCAATGCCCGCCCTGGTGCTGTGATATTTATCACAGTATTCAGGCACTCGTTGACACAGCAGTATTGTGTGTAACTCCATTGCTGGTGATCAAGCAAATTATTTTATGTCTAATAAAATCTTGCAATGAATTAATACAATTTTTTTAAAATGTGACAATCTAGATTTTGGGATATTTTCTAACCTTCTTGCCTTGGCACTGGGGTGGTCATGTGGTTATGACTTTGGTCTAGTAACCCAATGTTTGCAGGTTCAATTCCCACCTGTTTGCAGTGACATTTTCACAGTATTCATCACTCTTTCACACAGCAGTAGTGCAGGTTACCACATTATTAGCAGTTGTAAAACAAATAAATGAATTCATCCCGCAATTTGTTAAATTTCTTTTGAAAGTGATACTTTAGATATTGGGGTATTTTCAAACCTTCTCGTTCAGGCAATCTGGTGGTCAAGCAGTTTTGACACTGGTCTAGTGGATACGATTTTGATTCCTGCTCAGATGTTGTGTATTTTTCACAGAATGTGTGCACTCTATCACAAAGCAGTAGCACGTGTTGCCCAATTATTGATGGCTATGAGACGCACAAATAGATTTAAATTATTATTCTGCAACAAATGAATTAAAAAAAAGCATTTAATATTCCTTTTTTCTTTTTTTCCAATTGATACAATTTCTAAAATGTATTAGGACAAAAACACTTCCCACTGTGTCTTTTGTGATAGTGCTTGATCTGTGAGCTCTCAGTTTTATTGGATGTTTTAGTGAATGAGTGTTATGAAACACAGATAGAAGTTTTAAATCCTTTCATGGCAAATAATATATTCCATTTATATAGCGCACTTATCCACTCTCATTGCTGAGTGCTCAAGGCGCTTTACATTTATTACCCTGGCTTTAGCCCGGCAGCCACCTGCGCACTTGGCATTTCAAGGAATAAATATTCCTGCCAGGTACACATTCACCTCACCTGGGTTGAGTGCAGCACATTGTGGATGAATTTCTTGCTGAAGGAAATTGACGCCATGGGTGGGATTCGTACCTACGACCCTCTGGTTGAAAGGCGAGAGTGACGACCACTACACCACGACGCCTCCATTTTAGATATACAGTGGAAACTCGGGATAAAGAGATCTGATATAACGAAATATCTGATATAAAGAGGTAAAACATCTTGTCCCAGCTCTTTATAACTTATTGTTTTTCAAACATGCTATAAAGAGATTACTGCTATAACAAGGTATTTTTGATGGTCCCAAGCACCTTGTTATACTGAGTTTCCACTGTATTGTTAACACATATTTTCTGTTTTTACATGTACATGTTGTAGTATTGAAGTGTTTTGTGTAGGGACTACACCAATAATTATCTGAAATGAAAGATGATATTATGCCAAAAAATGAGAACTTAAAAAAAAAAACAAGTGAATCGCCGCATGGCAGTCTCGCCTGCATTGGGCAATTTGTAAATTGTAGCAATATGGCTTTTAACATATTTCAATCAAAATGATTCAAGTTGGATGAAAATACAGCAAAGGATTTTGAAATAAGAGCCAAGGTTAAGTTTTCAGGTTAAGATTTTGGAAAGTTGACCACAGATGACCTTTGACCTTGATCATAACCTGGAAATTGCTCTGCACTATTTAGGCTTCTCAATGGACCTATTGTGCAAGTTTGAAGAAAATCGGGCATGGGCTTTTGAAATGAAAGCCAAGGTTAAGTTTTCAGGTTAAGATTTCAGAAATTCGACCTCAGATGACCTTTGACGTCGATCATGACCTGAAAATTGCACTGCACTATTTGGGCTGCCCAATGGACCTATTGTGCAAGTTTGATGAAAATCAGGCAAGGGGTTTTGAAATGAAAGCCAAGATTAAGATTTCAGAAATTTGACCTCAGATGACCTTTGACCTCGATCATGACCTGAAAATTGCACTGCACTATTTGGGCTGCCCAATGGACCTATTGTGCAAGTTTGATAGAAATCGGGCGCGGGGTTTTTGATTTAGAGCATATTCTAAATTGTTGACGCCGCCGTCGCCGTCGGAAAAACCGGCGCCTATGTCTCGATTCTGCAACGCAGGCGAGACAAAAACACAACTTTAGAAATAAGCCATTAGGCATACATGATATAAAAATAAAAAAGCCAAAGACTAATTATCCCAAACTTAACAATTTGATATTTTCTTTGTTAGATATAAGCTACATTGTATATTCATTAAATCTTATGATGTACATCTGAAAAAAAAAACCTTTCTCCATAAATATTGGTTATATCATAAGCTTTTTTGCAATTTTCTATGCTTTTGATATACATGTATAGTCAAGACCGAGAGCAGTGCTTTCTGGAGGGTTTTCCATTAAGATTTTGGCAGCGGTAATCTAGCCGACTAATCCAATGAAATACTCAACACATATTGGTTGTAAAGCAACATCTCTTACTGTTGCTATGGTGACTGGCGGAGAATGAGTGCTTGTTGCTTCGACAATCTTCATGAAAATTCCTCCAGGATTATCCAGATTTTCGATGTTTACCTATAGAAAGGTATCGGTGAGAATGAAGGAAATGGACTGAAGAGGAGTTTAACAAATAATAAAACAGATTTTTATATTAAGTTCTATCCTGTCTGTGTGGTTTCTAAATTAGTTTTGTAGGACTGATGCAGCGAAGTATGTTTGAAAACCCACGATAGGATTATCATTCAATAAGCTCATTTTAGTATTTTCTACGGATACTAATGGATTTATCTGGTAATTAGTATGCATTGGATTTTAAGCTCATAATGGGCAGCAAAACAAGAAAAATGTGGAACACCAGAAGACAAAATGTTGTGAGGAAAAATGCGAAAGAGGTGAAAAAAGTGGAGATTAGGGAAATAGAGAGAGAGAGAGGAGGGAAAAATGAGAGAGGGAGAGAGAGATGTGGAAAAAGTGAAGAAGGGGGGGGGGGGGGGGCATTTACATGTCTATACTTTCAATACTGTGCAAACAACATTCTACAGACAAATTCAGAGGGAGATCCAAATCCCCTGATTTCTAAATTTGTCAAAATGTTATCAAAGATGCTATAAAATATCTGCTGTCAGGGATTTATGGACCAGTTTCCATTTTTTTATGCATGTCACACTGTCCACGGAACCCCATCTCCCTTTAACAAACCTAAATCCGCCCATGCACTCTCACGATCATCGGAGGAAATCTCCGTCAAAGAATCAGTTATGAAGCATATTCAGGTTTTACTCTCTTATTCAATATTTCTGAGGATTATATCTCAAAGGATGTGGGCTATTGCATAATTTTAGTAATTTTCATTTGGAAAACCCATGTTAATCAATAAAATGCTGCATTAAGAATCCACAATATCTTTGAAAATAACTTTTCAGTAGGTAAAATGCAGCGAGAGTAATGAAAACTGTTGTCTAAAAAGGAAATGTCTTAGAGACAAGAAAAAAAGCACACATAGAAAAAAAATCGAGAATTTAGTGCAGGGAAGGTGATTTCATAAAGCTTGTTATTAACACTTATTTGAAATGAACAAAGAACAAAGAAGCTTGGATATTGATTTTTTTTGTAATTTTCATAAATAAAATTGATTTATTATAAAAGACTTTCTTTTTGTACAGACACGTGTATTGAAAACATTCATTTAACAACAATGAACATACATACTTGAAATACTCCCTTTTCAGCTGTAAATTTTTACACATAAATCATAATCACTTATATTTCATCTTTTAATGCTTAATGTAATGTGGAAGTTATAAAACAAAACAGAAAATCTATTCCCCGCGTTACCAAGTACTGTGAAATATATATGTTCAGTCAATATCATGTTGTTCATAATACCTTGGCCCCTGGCTATCAGAATAATACATGCAAATTAAAGGGGAATTACACCCAGACAATAATCTATGGTCAATAAATGAAGAAAAATTAGATGAACAAACTGAAAATTTTAGCAAAATCGGAAAATCTGTTCAAAAGTTATGAATTTTCAAAGTTATTATTTCCACCTGTGCTGGGCATCCTTGAATTGGCATGCATATAGCTAATTAGCATAATCTGTGATGTCATACATGGAGAACTCCTCATTCACTTTGTATAGAAATGTATTGAAAATGAATCAATATCACAGTCCAAAAGAGGAATCAACGCCGTTCTTTCTGGAATGCTTGCAGAATTGATGTGGCTATAATATATACCCGAAGAAACAAAATTTTGTCTATTTTTCTGGAAAAAGATGAAAATTTGAAATTTTGTGTACAAAGCGAATGGAGAGTTCTCCATGTTGGCAGCCATTTTGTGCCTGTACGTTTGCCAATTTAAGGAGCCCATGAGTGGTGTAAATCAAAACTTTGAAAATTCATAACTTTTGAATGGATTATCCGATTTTGCTCAAATTTTCAGTCATCTTATTTTTCTTCATTTAATGATAGCAATTTAATTTTTGAGTGTAGTTCCCCTTTAATTAATAATGAAAGGATTCTGCCATCAATACAAAACACAACGTTCATGCATGAGTATCTTCATTAAAATGTAAATCACTAAACAGCCGATGCATATATTTTCTCATGAATTTTGAAAGGAAGTGTATGGTAAAAGTCATGTAATATCTTCTCAGAAAAACCAATTTGGTTCAGCTGCATTGACTGTTAGCTGCAGGGACAAAGGATTTTGGAAAATGTAAACAACTTCATTCAAGCCTTCACATTAGCTTCATGAACACAAAAAATATAGCTTCCACCCTCATTGTGCAATGCCTGATTGACATTTCTCTGCTGAATAAGAGGGAAGGGAAATCCTTTTTTTGTTTAGCTAGCTTTTGTGAATGCTTGAATGAAGTTACTTCATACAGTGGAAACTCGGTATAATGATATCTGGGGGGAGTTTCATCAAGATTTGTCGCAGCGACAAGGAGCCATTTTCCGACAGTTTCCATAGCAACTGTCAGCGATAGTGCTTTTCATCCAATCACAATCAAGGAATTTGTCAGCGCTGACTAATTGTCTCTGCGACAAATCTTGATGAAACACCCCCCTGATATAACGAAACATCTTATAAAAAGAGGTAAATAATCTTGTCCCAGCTCTCAATAACTTATTGTTTTTTAATTTTGCTATAAAGAGATTCTGTATAACAAGGTATTTTTCTATGGTCCCAAGCACCTCGTTATACTGAGTTTCCACTGTACTGAGTCTGTTTCACTCACTGTGATTGTGATTCACTTTCAAATGTTTGTCTTCGTGCACATTCCAGGCAGCTGGAATCTCTGCACTCTGGAAGAATGACCTAGTGATCAAGACTTTGGTCTTCCAATCACAAGGTCCTGGGTTCCAGTCCCAGCTAGCTGAATGTTCATGAGTGACACATGATTCAGTTAATCATAAAACATGTAATACATATACATGTATGACATAACGTTTATCTATTTCTCAAGAAATAGTAATCCTCTAATATAGCATATTGTAGCCTCTTATAAATACATGTACCTGTGTAAAGAAGAGCTCATGTTAACACTATGTACATGTAATTCTCTTATGTGAATATCAGAAAGTGCAGATAAATGTGACACACAGCAATGACACCCATGTAAAAGGACTTTCTTTTCATCCTTTATTTCATATGGGGGTAACAAGATCAATGTCCTCAATACCGAGAGTTTCATATAATAATGCATTGGCACCTGTCCTCTTTCAATATCCGCTGCCGATATCCGTGGCTCTCATTTTCAAGAAAAGTGTTTTTTTAATAGTCTCACACTTGTCAAACTGGATGATTTATCTAACCATATTTTGTATGAAAAATAATTAATTTTCTTGAGGACAGATGTATAAATAATGGGAATGTCCATTTTCTAAATAATCCCTGACATTTATGCAGCTTTTTACTATTTCCAAACGTAATTCCTCAAAAATATGATTTTACGTGGCCATTCCTGTACAGGAAAAAAAAGCAAATGATTTGTAGATCTCTGCAATTATTTTCACCTGCCATTGGTTAACAATATAGCTTGGCATAAGCTATAATGTCAAATCTTTTTGCCTATTGCACTCACCAAAATTAATGGAAACCTGAAACAATCATCTTTTTTTCTTCAATATCAACCCTTAGAAATGCATAACTAGGCAAATGAGTTTTACATGTACCTCCTCTCTAAACAAACATTAGATTTTTCTGCATTACATATTCTAAATTCATGTTTTGGAATGTTTAGCAATTGTTCAAAATATTAACAGGATATATTTTAAAAGAATAAATCTTTTCAGAATACAGTAACAAGAACATTTTGATAGGATATATCAATGATCTAGAGCTGGACAAAGTGAGTTGCAGGAATATACTCACCATTCTCAACGTAAGGTATTAGGTTGCCTTTCAATCAAAACAAATGTATTTATTAGACTTACATGTATAAAAGAAACAGATACAGGGCATGAATTCAACACTCTACGCTTACATTATCTTGACAAAAAGTGAATCAATGCACACTATATATCAAGAATGTGTTTCGTTGTTGACCTCATAAGCAAACGCCAACTTCAAATAAACCAGAGCACATTTCAGGGAATGTACATTTTGCTACCTTTCACTGTATACTCTTCATCATTATTTGTGGTAATTCAGTTTAAAAATACCAAGGACAAGTCTCAATGTTATACACACCACTTCATACAAACTAGGGTTGTGATTAATAAAGCTGTTTGTAGATGGGTCTGTCCATGGGGTTGGGTCTATTTTTGTGACATCCCAAAACCCTAAATCCATCCCTTATTCAAACCAGTCAAATATTGTAAAATAATGACATTGCCCAAAGACTGTGTCCCACCCAGTAGCAGCCCTTAAAGACCATAGCATATAGGAATTTGACACCTGACAATTTCTTCTACATGCAAAGGCAATGGGAAGTCCATGTAACACAGTTATGTTTTTGAATGCCTGTATCTTCAAATCCAGAAAAGATTTCCAATTCAAAAGTGCATTACTGAGAAAAAAAGAGGAAATTTTATTCAATAGATCAAAACTTGAGAAGATCTGCATTGATCTTCAGGGTGAAGTGACAAAGTGGATAACTATGTTACATGGACATCCCATGAAAAGTTGAACCAACCCCATGGACAGACCCAGATGTATGAATGACTGGTGAACATTTTCTGGAGTCAATGACAACCAATGTCAGTGAGTGAACACCTAAGGCAGAGTTAACAATCGTTTGTAAAGTCCTGCGTAGATCTACAAACAGCTTTATGCAACACAACCGTGAACAAAGGTCCATCAGTTTAGTTATCAAATGCTTGATTTGTACTGAGTCCGCTCAAGCAGATATCTTTATCAAAGATGATGTATTCTGCTATCCATGTTGAGTTGTTTTTCATTAACTCTGCTAGGTTGATAGTGAATCAGCTCTAAATGACTTCTATATTCTGCTTTCCATGTTAAGCAGAACATGGTTAAATTGGCATGTTTGGCACCAAATTGGCCAAAGATGAGGTCTACCTAGTCTGTTCTCCATGTTGAGTTGACCTTCATTGACTATGCTAGACTGACAGCGAATCAGTTCTATATTCCATTCTGGACGTTGAGCAGAACAGTGTTGCCTCATCGTCATTGGCAACGAATTAACCCAAGATGAGGTCACCTGTTCTGATCTCGTTGTCAACGTGTATTCATATTCTATTCTCCATGTTGAGTTGACCTTCGTTAGCTTTGTTGATGACCCAGTCAATGTTTGGTCTCTCAAGGGCCTCCACAATTAGCATGCCTGATACAGTGTCCTGGAATCCTTGCGAATACCTGATGCCGTAAGGGTAGGTTAGTAAGGATGTGAGATGTGATGTTAAGGATGTGAGAAATGATATGTTAAGGAGTTGAGAAATGATGTTAAAGGTGTGAGATATGACATTAAGGATGTAAAAAATGATGTTAAGGATGTCAGAAATGATGTTAAGGATGTGTGAAAGATGATGTTAAGAGTGTGAGATATGACGTTAAGGGTGTAAAAAATGATGTTAAGGATGTGAGATATGACGTTAAGGGTGTAAGCAATGATGTTAAGGAGGTGAGGAATGATGTTAAGGATGAGAGAAAGGATGTTAAGGATGTGAGAATGATGTTTAGGATGAGAGAAATGAAGTTTAGGAGGTGAGAAATTATGTTAAGCGGGTGTTATAGAGATTTTATGATGTGAAACAGGATATTGTGAAGAACATTATGAGGAGCAAATTGAAATAAAAAAAAATATTATGGAGGTAAGCAATGGTTTGACAAATTGTGTTGAGAGTATTGATGATGTTAGACAGATGATATCGATGGAATGTGTAAGCAAAAGAGAGAAAGAGAGAGGGAGAGAGAAAAGGGGATAGAGAGAGGGGGAGAGGGAGAGAGCAATCAAGGTGTACAGGAATGCAGCAAAGAAAAAAAGAAAAAAAATGAGAAAAATTGAAGAAGAAAAATTGACAATATGAACAAATGGACGAACAAACAAAAAAAATTCTGAAAAAAAAATCAACAAATGAACATTCAATACCAACAAAGTGAAAATTGGATTAAGTAATAATGATTTGAAATTAATATAATTTTTAATGCAATGAAGGATTTTTATTTTTTGAGAGGGATAAAATAAAGGAGAGAAGAAAATACAAAACAAGTTACCATCACCACTATACACCAATTATTAACCTTATACCACAGTAATCTATTTGTCTCCGTTCAGAACCGTAATAAAGTTAGACAAAATATCAGCTTCATGTAGGGACCTTGAAAATTAGCAAAACGATAGAGCATTGCACCCATTGAAACCAATGTTTGTTTTCGTCACAGTAATAAAGTTAGACAAAATATTGGTTCACAGTTAGCTGTAGGGACCATGATTATTACCCAAACGATAAACCCTGCACCTATTGAAACCGAAATCCAATATTTGATGATGATCCTATAATTCTGGATGAGTTTCAGGCACTTTTCAGCAATTATATCCCCATCTTTAGCTTGGAATCCAAGATTTTGATGACAAAAATGACTTCCTCAATAGCTTGGTTCATAGAAGGGATTAAACGGTTTTAGATGTTTTAATATTTCATCGACAGAGGGTCGATTTTTAGCCTCCACCTGAAGCATTATGTTGATTAATTGCATGAGGAGCCCTGGGGAATCCCTGATATATCACCATGCAGGAGCAAGAAATGAGACAAACAAGAAAAGAAAAAAATTAAAGCAACATGTTTCATTGTAAATACTCAATATAACTTGGAGGATATTGTTATAAAATGCAATTCTACAGATAAGAATTGGGTTAGAAAAAACGTTAATAGATGTACTCTGACCGAGAGAGAGAGTGAGAATGAGGAATTATACAAAAAAAATCCCACGCAAAATATAATACCACTAAAACAAACTAATTCCTCCTCATGAGGAAAAAACTTTGTCACCTTGCAAATAGGCCATGTGAAAGTTTTTCATAATTGATTTTTGTCCCTCTTTTCTGTCATAACAAATACCGTTGGCTGCCTGATAAAATGATAAATGACAAATGATAACGTCAGATCTTTTCCTTGTAATACCACCGCTTAAGGGCATCATCTTTATCATCTTTTCTAAAAGGTTTTAAGGATCCTCTGATGCAATAAAAATCCTTGAAGGGAAGAGTGCATTTACAAAGCAAAATGGATGTAGCCTGGGGATGATACCATTTAGAAGTAGGTAATACTAAATCCAAGGATTGGGCCGGGAAAAAAAGGGTTGTTTGGTTGCACAAGAATGCAATTTTTGAAAGAAAGCGTTTTTGGACGGAAATGACTTTTATTTCATTGTTTTTTTTTTTGTTTTGACTATGGTTGGTTTATATAAAACACCACAGAAATTTGCAGCCTAAATTTTCTAAGAATAGAAATCCCTTAAAATTAAAGTATTTCGAAGACACAAAGAGAAGACACAAAGAGACAAATGACTGGAAATAGTTGTCTGGTGGAAAATAATAATAATATTATCATATATAACAATATTAACATTATATCTAAATTTTATTCTACTAATCTAACTTCTTTTTTATGTAAATGACACCCCCACACAGATTTCATAGGGTGGATCGGTGGCAAGCAACTAAAATTCTATTTTTAGGCCTTATAACAAGATCTGCCCACGTGAAAACCTGAAAAGGCTGCACTTGTCATTTGCATATTTGATTGAAAAAATTTATGATTTCTTAAAAAAAAGGGTATTGACAAGGGACCATAGAGGAAAAGATATAGGCACAGAGAAATGATCTGCACAATCTAGATTTCAGCAGGAAAAATGTACACCTGGTCATGATTTGGTTTGTCAGTCAGATTTTATTTAATTTGGAAGCGTTTGAAGTCAAGCTTCCAATTCTTTGGAAACGCAAACATTTTGATGACAATTTTCTTTGAAGTCTCGTGCACTATCCAAATTTGCGACAACCTGCTACGCGGTTCCGGCGTTAGAAGCATTTGAAACATATTTGTCAAGCCGAAAATGGTTCAAAAACTAGATTTCATCTAAAAAGTTAATGGAAACTGTGCATTAAGTAAAATTTAATAAATCCTGGTCTATTTTCCATTGACTGGCTGAAATGATTAAAAAATCTTCTTTTTATGATTCTAATGATATCACCAACAATTTCTATTGAATAAACAATAGAAATAAGGTTGAAAAACAAAGAAATGCATAAGAATTTTGCAAAAATAATAAAATACATAGAAAATTAAATTTGATACCAATTTTTATAAAAATACATTAGGAACATTACTTAGGAACAGTATCTCCACGAAAAATGAGGATGTTTGAAGCTTTATTTAATTTATTCAATATTTATTATTTTCATTGTTTCTTACACATTAAGTGGTAAAATAAGAAAAATGAGTGGATATTTGACATAATTGACTTTGCATTCTTGCAGTTTACATCACAAGCTATTTACATGTACATCATGCAATTGACGGCAGAGATCAGAAGGGGGGCAAATAACCCCCCAATGGACTGAAGCAATCAAAATATCCCAATGGGATTAATAATAATAATAATAATAATTACATTTATCAGGCGCTTTATACAGGTGTTTCAAAGCACACAGGTGGTCTGTCTAATCATAATACCGGTAAAAAAAATCAATACATAGTACATATTTAATATTAAAAAAATACTTAATTATAAAACTAACTTGGTGTGCGCCTCCAAAAATGTACTACAAAATTAAATCATAACTGTTTGAATAGGTGGGTCTTGAGAAGGGATTTAAATAATTCAACAGATTCAGCATTTTGGATGCGAGATGGAAGATTATTCCACAGAGTAGGGGGGGGGGGGCAATGGAGGAGAAGGCACGGTCCCCATATCGGGTTTTTGTACGTGGGCCGAGAGTGAGAGTGGATTAGGGCTAACCCCTGGGTAAAGAGGGACAAAGCTTATCACTTAATACTACTACTTCTTCCCACATTGGTTCAAGACTGTCGCGCCAGAACAATTACCATGGTTTTAGTCACCCTGGTCAATTGTCCTGGCATGATTGTGCTTTGCTCTTTGTGGCATGATGCTGATCGTTGTTTTTCTTTCATTTTCTTTCCTTCTCCCCGGCTCCTTTTCTCTTATCCATTATATAGGTTCTTTTTCTGTCTTTCTCCAACGCTACCCTTCTTTCTACTTTTATTATAGTTTCCGTTTCGCAATATCATTTAAGCAATATCATTTCTACAATGGGTTCATGCTATCAAGATCTTTTGATCTTTTATCTTGATCCCCATCCATACTTGCATTCCTCTACTTTTTATTGTAATTTACGTCCTATTTGTACATGTATGTAACTTTATATGTATGTATTTTCTAATCTTGTACGTGTTCATATTTTTTATAAATTTTATGAGTGAAAATAAATATATTGCATTGAATTGAAATTGAAAAGACTCACCGTGAATTTTCGGGAAACTTGAAATTCCTGCCTAGTACTGCTAAATGAATACTGTCTCCCCTTGCGTACACAGGTTCAAACGGTGAGTATAGGTAGGCCATGTTAAAGAGAACACAACCTAAAGACTGTTGAAAAAAAAAAGAATATTACAATAAAAATGGATCAAAATATGGTGTATTGACACAACAATTCACAAAATTGAAGTGCAATGTTTTATTTATTATAACAATAATGATAATAAAATTAGATGTAATTTGTTGTGCGCTAAATCCATTATGCTGTATGCTCCAGGCACAGTAGAGAATAGAGTACACTCAAGATAATTAACAGAAAATGCAGAATAGATAAGAGAGCAAAGAGGGTGGGCTACCAAAAAGCACACCCAAACCCCCTCCCCCCTCCCCAACAAAAATTGCCAGGCAATTGTTTAGTCTTTCATGGCCAAGGTGTGCCTGGCCACCTTGTAAATTCATTGCTGGCAGTAAATTTCTGAATAATTACTGATGATCACATAGCTTGGTACTTTTATGATCTAAGAAAAATATAAGATAACATGAACTTCAAGATTTTGAGAATAAAAATGAGCGAACTTGGGCATCTCTTTTAACCAGCTCATGCATTTTTATATTACAAAAGAGATTTCTCTTGAAAACGATGAGAACATGCTCATCGAAACGTCGAGAGTGGGTAGGTCCTTTTCAGGACCACTCACTCTTGAAAACGATGAGAACATGCTCATCGAAACGTCGAGAGTGGGTAGGTCCTTTTCAGGACCACTCACATTTCCAAGAAAGATAACTCGTTGTACCGTGAAGCATTATTCTCAAAAGAGATTTCTATTTTTGATCTCCTACCATTAAACCGAGGAAAATTAACACTGTTGTGTAACACTGTCTTTATGAAAAAAGTCTCAACTGCCAGTTCCTCCAATGATACGTAAATAATTAATGGTGTACACATTAACTGATGAGCTTTGAAAATATTAGGCTTTAAAATCAACAATTAGTGTATCCAAGGAGAGCTCAAGGCTCTTTGCATTAAATATGACCTACGTAGTCACACTATGTTTAAACAAAGTGTCCTTGGTACAATTTGTTCAATTTTCCTATAAAAATAATGTCTGCATAACGTTCCTCTTTTATCACTCTTTGTTGTCTTTTCATCAATCTCTTCAATTTTTTTCATTCAATTTAAAACTAATTTTAACTTCTGAAAAATAACCACTTGAGTTTATTGAATGAAAAATTATGTAGCCTATTAGGATACTGTTTGTACATATTTGTATATATTATTGTATTGTTTTTGCTATTATGTTATTCATGTTATGTTTGCAAACAGAGCCTCATGGAAGATCACCAAATTGGTGAAATGAGCCATCCTGTATATATTAGAAATAAATAAATAATAATAATAAAAAAAAAAAATAAATCTGTACGTGTAGGTAATTAATGTTCACTAAGTGTGATACGCTGTGATACATATTTCTGTACTAGCACTATATAAATGCCAATATTATAATTATTGTTATAATAGGTCAGACACCTTGATTTTATAATATTTTTCATGTATGACAATGTCTTTAATAAAATCAAAGCAGTACGTACCCATATGTCTACTTTTTCTTCAACAATACAATGGCTATCGACATGGAAGAGTTCAGGAGCTCTGAATAACATGCTACACTTTTCTGCTGCTAGGTCCTGAAAACAAATTAACGCAATAGGAAATGAATTAATATTGGTATTAGTCAGGGACATATAGAGAGAGGGAGAGAGACTTTATCATGGTTAATGAGAAAAATGAAAATGAGCCAACAAATATGACTGTCCTATCCACAAATAGTACCTCTTCTACCATTACTACTATCAATAATGATAATGTCATAGACGTATTATATTATTTTTCTAGACTGTAAGCAGCACGCGCGGGTGCTGCCTCATTATAATATTCAACCCAGCTTCCCAATTTGATTTCCTAAATACGCGCAGTCCAATAGGCCCC
>BQKZ01005817.1:20480-38072 GCA_036244855.1 Temnopleurus reevesii | reverse complement strand
GGGGTGTACATAATTGTAGGGTTTTATGCACTATACTGCTATATGAATTTATGTTTTTATTATAATCATTATTAATTATGTGCAGTTCCTCATTCCTGTCTACAAACAAAATTATATCTAGCAGTTTAATTCAAGGGTAACCAAGTTGCATTAAAAAAAAACCTCAACTGAGGCCATTTTGGATACCATCTTGGCTCTCAAGATCTCACCTTACATAACGAAGTTGCCAAAGTAAGCAAACCGTGTTTCATCGTATGCAAAACTTACCCATTACGTATGCGACCTACGCCAACGCTTTCGCCAGATTCCTATACGTTGGGCATATGCTGGCCCAAATATCCTCGTATGAGCATGTTCAAACCAACTCATCGGAAAACGAGGTCACCTTGGGATATTTTTGCATACCGTATTCCGGTTGATACTGCCGTGCATTCTCAATGATGGTTAGGCAAAAATATGTTCGGATGTCCAAGAAGGCCCTTTTTTTGCCAAATTGCGTCGGTCGGAATGATTTTTTTGTGGAACAGAATACATGTAGAAAACAAGACTAAGAATGGAGTAACCGACCCTAAAATTCTGGAAATGATTTATTTTTCAGGTTTTATTTCACATGTTTATTCATCATTAACACAATATTAACTATTTCCGCAAAACAAAGTGGGATATGGACAATAGAGCCGTACGGTACGCCGTGTATTAATTTGTGCGGACACAACTATCACAAGCCGGTTCCGATTTGAATAGCATTACAAAGAAGCATTGAGTTGGGGTTCCACTTAATTTTACGGAAATGAATTATATCGTGTTCATTATTGAAAATGATATTTTTGGGGGTTTTTTTTAAATCTTCTCCCCTATAATTTACTATGATTCTTTTTTATTCATAATTTTGTGAAAAACAGAAAAAAAAACCCCGAAAGTTCGGTTCAGACCATTTTCAGAGGGTTGGTCGGTTTGGGGCATCCAAACAATCTTTTCAGCCTATGGCCCCAGTCACATAGGACCCCGGAAGCAACACGATTCAACACGACTCTTTGTTAATTCACGGTTAACGTGACGCTTCCGGGGCCCTATGTGACCAGGGCTTAAGTGAAAGATGAGTTTCGTTCGCATTCAGGGCTGTTTCAAATTGTACAGTATGCCTTTCACATCAATTTTGTATGAGTGCAAAATATAGACAACAATGATAGCTTAACGACATCTTTTAACGATCACATAGGGATTTAGACCTCAGTACATGTTGTAGATCAAAATGAGGACATGTTTGGTACCACTAAAATCTAGCCCATGATTACTTAATTTAAGCAATGTGGGCTGGAGATGTGAAATAAATGCTCCTTAATTGTTGATTATATCATATACTAATTTGCCTGAATGACTGAATAATCAATGATAAAGAGCGATTGATTTAGAATTGTTTATTTGATTCTATCGATCTAGAATACAATATGAAATGTTAAGTGTATATTATTTCAATTTGATTACACATAATCCTCTTTGTATTGGACAAAAGGGGGAAATTCCCCAAAGGTATTAGCCATTTCTGATTACGTTATTACCTTCCACGCCAAACCGTAGTACTTAGTGATCTTCGCATACTTTTCAACCAAATCGGTGTTCAATTGCTTTCAATAATTTGTGACTTTCATTCAATTTAAAAGATTTCAATTGATTGAAAACAATTGGGTATTTCATATTTTTACCGAGACTTCGCCTAGGTGCACAAACATACCTGGGCGGTATTTCACCTAATCGTTCTTAAAATTACGCATGAATTTAAGAAAGACTGGAGTACAATAACGAGTGTAATAATATAAGACTTTCGATCATTCAGCACAAGAATTGATGCCAGTCATGCGTAAAGTCGTTCTTAAATTCTTTTGTAACTTGGTGAAACAGTGCCCCGACCAGTGTTTAACCGAGATATGAAAAACTTTAAGAATGACTTGCGCCTAATACGCGTAATATTATCATTACGCAAAAAAAAAACTAATACCAGTCGTTTTTTAAACTCTTTATTATCTTGGTGAAATAACACCCATGTGTATTTATTTAATTCATTTTCGTATAAACATTACCTCGATTTACTTATGTTTGCCAAAACAAATATTTGAATGCGGAGAGGGGCATACATTTTGACGTCAGCATAGACGTGGAGAGTCGGCTGTGGAATAGTGGACATTTCGAGTTTATCCGGTAATAAGTAATGTTTACAAAAAGTACAAATTTTATCTTGCCCTAACATAGCAACGAGCATAACACGCAGCGTTCATCCTCTATTGTATTGTGACTATTTGCTATTAGGTGAACAAATATTTTCTCATTTAACCTCTCACAAAGAATTACCCAAAATGTGACGTCAACCAAAAGACGGTTGTTACCGGTGAGAGTGTCGACTGCGGCCCACATTGCTTAAGGCCTTGAACAAGCACCTATTGTTTAGAACCGTCAGGCGCTGTCACAAGATAGTAACGTCATCGTTTGGATACTCTGACTACAGTTACAAAAGAAAAATGATCTATCTGTGCGTTCCGCACAAACCGATGTATTATCACTGGTCAACAAAGTTTTACTTTTTTAACGTTGTCTGCGATTTTTGAGCTGATTTAGGGTGAATCTGATGCGCTGAATCCAAAAAATCACATCGGTTTTGTTCAATCAGGTCAAGTTTTCGAGCTATCCCCACATGTTGTTTTTTACGTTTTGTTCACATGTACACATGTGTAGATCCCTTTTGGAAGGTGTTGATGGAATAAAATGACATGAAAAATGAATATTTTGGTTAGAAATGATTTTACTAAAAGGAAGAAATATTAAAGTCATATAATAATGGGTAATTTTGTTGAAGATGACTCATTTTGAAGCCATGAAACTTCAAAATCCTTTAAAAATTCGGATGAGGAAAAACATATGGTTATTTTATAAAAATTAAAGGGTTAGACCAGCCAAAATATTTATTTTTGAACAGCAGAACATTAATCTAGTAAAAAAGACCCAAAAAGTTCAAGCAAAATTGGAAAGATAAAGAGAAAATGCTGAATATTTAATGATATAGAAAGTGATGAAAACAATGCCAAAATCACTATATAAATATAAATAAATTTGGTGACATTGGTGATAAGATAATGGCTCGTTCACCATTTATCCTTTATCCATGGATAAGAATAAATACCTATAATTTAAAAAAAAACTCAGAATGTTCAGATTTTTAAAGAAATGTAACAAACATTTTAATATTTCCATTTTTTTTATGAAACTGAATTTATTTCATATACTAAAACAATTCAATTTTATGAAATGTTATCATTTTGATTAATAAATTGTCATATATATGAATGTATATATTCACAATTTTCTAATATAAACATTTTATAACATGGTACATCTGGTAATAAAAGGTGTCATGGAAGTTGCCAATTGGTCTATATACTGGTGTTTATTATTTTCATCAATTTTTTAATCAAAAATTCATAATTTTCACAATACCTGTTCATTTTCCTCAAACTGTTTTTGTTTTGTCCTTCTAATTAATATTCTTATGTTGAAAAATAAGTATTTTGTCTGGTCTTCCAGTTCAGTTTTTGTCCAATAACTTTATACTTTGCCCCATCCAATTTTTTGAGGATTTTAAGGTTTCACAGCTTCAAACTATAATATTCCATATTATAATTATATATAATTACCAGAAAATATTGGACCTGAATATTTATTGCCATTAATGTGATCATTTCTAACAAAAATATCAATTTTCCATGACATTTCAGCCCACCAAACCCTTTAAAAGTGCTCCACACATGCATCTAAGTGTACAAAACATAAAAAAACATGTGATTTTGGATTCAGCACCTCAGATTCACCTAAAGTCAGCTCAAAAATCATAAACAACAAATTTGCTGTTGACCAGTGTTATGGGTGTTGCAAACACGCACAAACACACACATACATACCCTCTCGCGCATATAGACACACACACACTCTCTCTCCCCCTTTCACTCACACACACACACATGCGCGCGCACACAATAAACACACATAAACTCATATTCATATAAAGACATCAAAACCTTTGGTCCGAAATATGATTCTTACACGTATTCCTCCAAAGACTAACGTACACACACACACACACACACACACACACACACACACACACACACACGGACATGGACACACGCACATTTTTATACAGTTCCTATACACATACACATGCTAACGCTTATAGAACAACATACACACATACTTATGCATACACGCTCAACGGGACATACATGGTTGGACAGACAGTAATACAATCACACACACAAAAACACAAACACATTCCAGCTATCAAAAACTAGCTATCAAACACATAAACACATACGCACACTAACTCTATCATTCCACCTCTCTCTCCCTCTCCCCCTCTCTCTCTGTCTGTATGTCTCTCTCTCTCTCTCACACACACATACCTCCTCTTTCGTACATGACTCACACATCAACACAAATAAGACACACACAAACATACCTACACACAAGCACTTATTTTCCTTTCTTCTATTTCCCTCTGAAATTCCATAAGCCAACGTGTTGTTAACTTCACGCTTTACTTGTGCACACCCATGCACACACACAAGAAAACACACGCACGC
The DNA here is from genome assembly GCA_036244855.1 of Temnopleurus reevesii. Taxonomy (NCBI): domain Eukaryota; kingdom Metazoa; phylum Echinodermata; class Echinoidea; order Temnopleuroida; family Temnopleuridae; genus Temnopleurus; species Temnopleurus reevesii. Next base: position 33,444 of record BQKZ01005817.1, on the reverse strand, counting down.
GCGCACACACACAATATCACACACAAACCCACGTTAGAACACACGCAAACATACCTACACACAAACGCACTTATTTTCCTTTTTTTCTATTTTCCTCTGGAATTTCAGAAGCTAACGTTGCGCTAACCTTACTCTCTACTTTTACACGCACGCACACACACAAGAAAACACGAAACAACACACGTACGAACACACGCAAACATACCTTCACACACACACACACACACACACACACACTTATTATCCTCTTGAATTCCACAAGGTAACGTGTCGCTAACCTTACCATTTACTTGTCACTCGGGGTGACCTCCTTCAGCACTTTAATCTCAATCATCCTCCATCACTTCTACGTCTTCTTTAGACGAAAACTTGGGCGGGATTTACAAGAAGTTAAGTGCTGAAGCATTACTACGTCACTAAGAAGTGTGTGAGAATATTGGTTGATTGAAGGGACCGGTGATCATCTGGGAGAGAGGGAAAGAGAAAAAGAGAGGGAAAGAGATAGTTGTTTAAAAAAAATCGCCGTGCGAAATGATGCATTGAAAGGGGGTGTTCCGTCGTTTCGTCATCGTTTTGCTAATCGTCTTCAATAGCTTTTTTTTGTTAGTCATGGTTAATTCCTTTTAACAAACCACGTGCTAATAAATCTTTTTCAATGGCAGCTCAGATTCTTAGAACGGTTTGTTGGAATATAAAAGGGCTGTGTTTGATCGGTCATTGGACAAATAGTGACCAGATGACCTGCCAGCTCGCACGTGCTTCTTATCTTTCTTCAGTGAGCATCTTCAACCTTTTCTCGAGTTTGGAAAAAAAGTTGTTTGCTTTTACCAATATTTGTCGCAAGTCATCCGGTGTTATACCAGCATAGCAACATTCTTACTGATACTTCTTCCTCCGTTTCTCCACGACAATCGGTAAGTACAATTAATTCTTATCATATCAGGCGCGTTGACGGGGAGGGGGCGAGGGGGCAGGTGCCCCCATAAAACAGTTGACGAGAACCAAATCGTGTAGAAAAAGGGGATGAAAAGGAAGGGTTAACTTTTGTTTTCGGCTTGGCAGCTCACCGACAGCTTGGCAGCAAGATTTAATTTACAAGCTTCTTTTCTTTTGCTTGTCACATTTTTTCAAACAGATTCTGCAACTTCCTTCGTGTAATTACTATTTGGTAAATGTCTTTTTGAATTCGTATTATTTAATTGTTGAATTTATATTTATTTCATTGAATTATGTTTTTTTTTTAGCAAAGCACAGCCTCCTTTTAAAAGAATCATTGTACTGATAACAAAAATCGTCGATAAAACATGGGTGCAGATAAATTAAATGATACATGTACAAACTTTTGGGTTCATTTTTTTAAAATGTTCATTTATAGATTTAAAACGCATTAAAAAAAATAAGTTGTAATGAAATAACATTCGAGAAGTGATTAACATACGTCATAGCACATGTACAAAAAAATCATGAAAATAATTATTCAGTTATATAATTGAAATATTCTTAACTTTCTTATTTATTAGCCCATTTGCTTCAACCTTTTTGTGATCTGGTCTTCTTATTTTTATGTTTTTAGTCAATACAAGATTTATTCTGGCTCAGACCCAGCCTTTAATCTAATGTAAACTCCAACATCGGTTCAACTCCTAGGAACCGAACATTACACAATACAAATAGACAAAAAACACAAAATGAGGAGACACAAAAAATTAGCACAAACAGCACCTCCTTTGTTATTGCTTGTAAAGTACACAAAATAGCTCTTAGTTAGTTTTTTTTTTCATGACTGACCTTCAAAAGTTTGTATTAAGCCAAGAGATCGTCGTAACATTATATTGTGTGTGACAACATCAACAAATATGATTCAACTTATTGTGTGCCATCATCCTTTAGTCTTTGATTTTTCACCCATGCAGCATTTAAAACCTACATTTTGTCTTTAAAGATGCACCCATGAAAACAAAAAGTAATTTTCAAATAAGAAGCGGATTTTTCTTGTAATTTTTAAAGTTGTACGTATGTCATTTTGAGTTAATTAAATGGGTAAAAATGAATCAATTCAAATCAAACGCAATTTGAAGAAGCCATTATTTTGTTTAATTTATTGAAGGTCTTCTCTCATAGGGTTCTGACGAGGGGGAGGGGAACAAAATAAAGACAGAAGGGAATATTATTGCATAATTATACTTCTGTTTATAATGTTCACGGCAAGAGACTGGAAAAAGAAGTTCTTGACTTCAAACATTCTCCTACAAATGCTTTTTTTAAACATCAACCAAATCAGATCCGATTATATGATCAAGGAGAAAACAAACAACGATAAAATGAGCTATCTTGGTTAGAGATTGTGGTTGATTTGTCAGATAATGGATATTTTTATCTGAAGTACCGGAAGCTTCAAGTGCAGCCAAAATAGGAGCATGGAATACAAAAGTCATTGGCCCGTATTCTGATAGCGAGGTTTAAGTTAACGCTGGTCTAAATCTGTGGTTTCAGTATGGGAAGCCTAAAGTGCAAAAACTTTATTTACAATGTATAATTTTTATGTTAACTGCTCTCTTTTCCCATTCTTTAATAATGTAGAAAACTATTGAAGTTTTTATTTTGAGACAGTTTTGAATACTATGAGTGCCAAATGTGCTGGTAAATTAAACATCGACTGTTATAGATTCAAGCCTCTTTTGGCTTCCCATACTTAAACCACAGATTTAGACCAGGGTTAACTTAAACCTTGCTATCGGAATACGGGCCATTTAGTTTATGAAGCATTACGATTGAAGGATATTTACAAATATGTGAACTTAAGGCCGACTCATACATTTGCGTTTTTAGCCTGCGTCGGCCAGCGTTTTTGAAAATTGAAAATGCTCCCTGAGTGTACAGTATAGGCTGATCAGATGGTATACTGACGTCCGGCTTGCGCTTAATGAGCGTACGCCGAGCGTCAGTCTAACGTATGCCCTGCGTCTTTGTGCGTCCAGGGAGCGTGTTTAATTGTCAACAACGCTGGGGCGACGCAGCCTAAAAACTCAAAGGTGTGAGTCGACCTTGAGGAAGGGTGGAGAGGATGGGGGAGGGGGCGAAGAAGGCGCACCCTTGATTGACGGCTCATGACGAGCCATGACACCTTCTGTTGTAGGTCCTAAANTTTTGAGACAGTTTTGAATACTATGAGTGTCAAATGTGCTGGTAAATTAAACATCGACTGTTATAGATTCAAGCCTCTTTTGGCTTCCCATACTTAAACCACAGATTTAGACCAGGGTTAATTTAAACCTCGCTATCGGAATACGGGCCATTTAGTTTATGAAGCATTACGATTGAAGGATATTTACAAATATGTGAACTTAAGGCCGACTCATATACATTTGCGTTTTTAGCCTGCGTCGGCCAGCGTTTTTGAAAATTGAAAATGCTCCCTGAGTGTTTCATTGGGAACTAAAACCATTAGTGAGCGGGCATAAAATGGTATTAGTCTGATATACGACCTAAAGATGATTACAAAATAGCCATGATTATCCACAATAATGAACTTTAAAGCGCTTCACAAAATTTATTACTAAATTTGCTCGTGAAATGGATGTTATGTAATATTCACTCCTACTTCGTTCATATTTTTAAGCTTCTTAGCTTAAACTTCTTGATTATTTGCCATTATAACCATTTTATTATTACGGTTTGGTAAGAGGGTATATAGGCCTACCAAAAGCTATATTGGTGTTTGCATATATGTAATGTATAAGTGCGAAATCTCATTGGAATTCGACTTCTTGGACAATCTTGCCTATTTTTTTTTAATCAAATGCATTGAATTGCCAATTATAAGATATTAAACCGTACTTTTAATTGCTTTCTTTTATATTTATAGATATCTTTTCAACATTTTTTTTTGTTTGCACCATGAGCTGGGCCTCTAATTGTTAGTAACTGATGTAATCACTGAAACTCCGTAAATGTAATACTGTTTAGATCCAGTTCCCGCGACGACGCGTGGTTTCACCAAACACTATCACGACTACGATATTCTTTAATACGTAAAGAGTGACATTTAAAGAGCAAGGTAAGGAGGAGGCGAAGAATCGTTCAGGAGATTGTGAAGAAAAAAAATGCATTATTATAAACATAATACTCACATCATCACATATTCTTTACCCCCTTCAAATCCTCAGCATCGACATGCCTGCGACGTCACTAATAGGCATACCCATTAGATACCTCACTGTCATTTGGATGGTCTGCTGCATGGGCTTTCACCACACGCAGGGGGCGTCCATCCTCGCCAACCTATACAACAGACCGAGAACGAAACGCCAGATGACGTCATCAAACGACAGATGCAAATTAGACCACGGCATCCTCAGGCAACTGACCGAAATCGAAAGGGACATTCAGAAGATATTCATCCGCTATGTAAGTGATTAGTGGGTTTTCGAAATTGGTGGACGGAAGCTTGTGGACGGTAGAACACGGGCGCGCACCTGATGTGCGCAGTGAATATCAAATAAGTAAGCAATTCCACATGGGCGGAACCTAGTCTGCAGACTATAGGTGGTAACAGAATTACATGCCGTTTTGAGCTACATTTTTGCCTATAATAGGTCAGTAACAGACTTTTAAAATGTAGTACTAGCATATGGAAAGGGTGAAACATTTATATTGTACACATGGAGGGCTCCATGGTATAAAGAATATCGGTAGTAGAATTAAGTAAAAGAATTCGCCCCGTTTTAGTCACTAAACAGTCAATGAAATTCGATGTATTATATTTCGCATATTTCTGAAGAAAGATTTTCAAACTTTGTTATACAATTCACAGATTCTAAGCAAAACTATCCATAACATACTGTCTCCGAACAAAATGAGAGGCATTTGAAAAAAAATCCATATTTTTCCCTTGTGGATTTACGCACGTGCGTAAATGATATGCGCATCATTTGTTGCGCACATCAGATGCGCAGTGGTTTTCTGCCGTCCACATGACTCCGTTCGCCAATGTCGAAAGCTCTCTCATTCTTGACTCTCTGCTCAGCATGACCAAGAGGCGCTTAACCTCAGTCACTCTAGAATTTCATCTCATATTTTTACTTGACAATGCTATAGTCCGAAATCAATTGTCTCATACATGAGGATAAGTACTTTGTTATGCGCGTGGTGAACGATTGATTGTAAAAGACATTTCTATGGATTAAGTTGGAAGTGGGCGGAGATATGAAACCAATTATCTTTGCTTCCTTCAAGAATTCCATGAATTGACACAATTGTGCAAAGAGTTTGAGAACTCATCAAAATTTGTTACATTTCATGTGAAATGAAGTAGGCTTAAGCAGGAATCTGACGCATTTACCGACGTCATAATATAATCATCATATTTTGACAATTATCTTTATTTGAAACATGATTAACCAGTATCAACGACAAATGTCAATTTCTGGAACATTAAAGGAGAAAGAACAGTGGGTTTAATTAACTTGGTAAACTTTTTATTTCAGTGAAATCAATTAACCTATTTTAACATTTTTTTCTTCAAAAATATTGTTGTTGAATTACTCTTTGAAATGTTAAAATAAAATAATTGGTACTTAAAATCACGAGAGCAGGTTTCCAATAGAACCAAACCCGCTCATGATTGTAAGCGGTATTTACTTGGGCAATAGTCAATGAAGTTTTACAATCTATTCAAATTTAATTGTATTCACTCTCATTTATTTCATGTAATTGAAATTTTCCCTGAGTTAAGAAATTATTATGTGAAATTATTGTGTTATATATTATAGGCAACTATTTGACCTACATGTAGGCCTACATGTATCTGTGTATTCTTCAATTTTATATTGCTTCTGTTTGTAGAATTTTTACTCTGTCAAATGTCATAAATTTGCATTAATATTGTATACTTTCATTCCATTTACAGGTATTGGATACGCCTAGTGCAGAGTTACTAGAAGACAGTGCGTGCTTTCCCTCGTTACATGTAAGTATTTCTAAAATAATAATAATAATTATAATAATTTTGTAACAAAAATTAACAGAAAGGTTTTTAAATTGAAGCAAATATTTCATTGAATTTGGTTATTGATATCTTTTGCATTTGTAGTCTATTTTCCTCTTTAAGAGAGTGATTATAATGACTTTTTCCTTGCTTTGATCGATCGAGCGATATAGGTTTTCCCGCCCAATTTCGACTGTTCTCAAGCGATTTTAAAGAAGAGTCTACCCAAAAATAATATCTTTTTTTAACCAGTGTTAACAGAAGCAGAAAAAATTGGTGAGTAAAACAAAAAAAAATTGAAGAAAATCGGATAAGTAAAAAAAAAAGTTATGAATTTTTAAAGATTTGAAAAAATGGGCAAATCAGTGGAAATTTCCAGAGATGTTGCCAATTTGATGACGTCATGGATGCACAACTAACCAGAGTTTTCATTATAAATATGGTGCAAATTCATTATTTTTACAGAAAGTTGCAAAGTTTGTATGAATGTAAACATGCAAATAGGGGATCTATATACATATCCATCATAAAGATATCCTATGGTGAAAGTTTTGCGAAAATCATATTTTTTTTTGGAAAAAGTAACATTTTTAACATTGATATCAATATCATAAATAGTTAGTTGTGCACCTATATGACGTCATCAGTTGCTAATTTGTCTAGATATTCAAACATTCATAACTTTCTTATTAGTCGTCCGATTTTACTCAAACTTTTTTTGTTTTTCTCACTGAATTTTTCTGCATCCGTTGGAAAATTATAATTTTGGGGTAGACTCTCCTTTTAAGTAAATGCATTTCAATTCCTTTGGACAAAAAGTAAATTAATCAATTATTTGATATCACAGGTAATGGATCTGATTCTTGCCTTTAAACCAAATGATCGTAGGTACGGATCTCACCCACGGCGTTAATTTCCTTCAGCAATAAATTCATCCACCTTGTGCTGCACTCAACCTAGGTGATGTGAATGGTTGCATATTTCTTGAAATGCATAAGTGCCTCATAAGCTGGCTTATTTTGTAAAATCCAGTGTAATTGTATAGTAATTCTAACAAAGGTATTTATCGCCATGTAAGAACTGCATATTTGTGCTCTGTCTATGCTATTTATGATACCGTATTTTCGACAAATTTATTATCTTTTTCGATTTTTATTTCTAGTCGTCTGGTCACAACGGACAATGGATTGCAGCCCGCGTGGAACAGATCCGTCAGTTCATGCCCTGGTATAGGGAGATAGAGAGCCATGCAACCCAAGCAGATTCCATCCTTCAATCGGGCTTTTATCCTGCTTTCCTAGACCTTGTCAATATGATCAATTCAACGATAGACCGCCTAGAACAGAGGGTAAGTAAACAAGATAGATATATATATAAACAAACAAACAAACAAACAAACAAGTACGCAAACAGTCGAACTTTTATCCTGCTTTCCTAGACCTAGTCAATATGATCAATTCAACGATAGACCGCCTAGAACAAAGGGTAAGTAAACAACATACAAATGACGAACAGACGGGGTTCTATTCTGCTTTCCTATAGGGCTTGTCAATATGCTCAATTCAACCATAGACCGCCTAGAACAAAGGGTAAGTAAACAACATACAAATGACGAACAGACGGGGTTCTATCCTACTTTCCTAGGGCTTGTCAATATCATCAATTGAATGATAGACCAGTTATGACAAAGGATATAAATAAACAGACAACCCCCACCCTAAAAACGTACTTCAATGTTTGCATTCTAAATGCATTTCATTATGATTTATTAAATTTGAACAGAGGTATAGGAAACTCTTTGCTTTAATTGTTTATCATTCCCATCCCCTTCTTTCCGCGAACCATTCTCCTCCTTCTTATGCCCCTTCCCCACTCTCTCTCTCTCTTCCTCTTCATCCTCTTATCATCCCCTTCATTATCACCATCATAATCACCATACGCGATATGGAATCATAAACCTTCATCTTCATCATCATCATCATCACCATTATTATTGTCGTCATCACCATCATCATCATCATCATCATCTCTTTTCGCCTAATTTCTTTTTCTCCTTCTTCTCCTTGTAAACAGTAAAATGGGATCAAAATAAAAGAGGACATAGAACTATTCCATGAAGTGCATTCTCTCTCTAGCTCTCCTCTCTCCTTCCCTCCCGCCCCCTCCCCTCTCTCTCTCTCTCTCCTCTCTTCCCCCCCTCTCTCTCTCTCTCTCTCTATCTATCTCTCTATTTCTCCCTGTCTGCCTGTCTATCTCTGTATGTCTCTCTCTCTCTCTCTCTCTCTCTCTCTCTCTCGCTCTCCATGCTCTCTGTAGTTGTATTGAAAATGATTTACTCGATACTAAAATAGACTATTCTGACATCTTTGGGTGAAATTTTAAACGCAACATCATTCTATCGTCGATTAGGACAATTTATATAAAATATGAAAATAATCCTTTGAGATATCCATATTGATAAAAACGGTCATTATATATCGTCATAATGTCAATAACAATTATTTGAGGCAGGAGGACATAATAATAAAATTATTTAGCAGAATCAATCATTCAGATACTTCGCAGAGGAATTTAGGGGAAGGTCCTTAACTATAGGTTCAAAATGATCTGGTTCAACATTTTCTATTTTATTATCAGCAGTTTTCATTCGACATTGAATAAATTCACAAGATAAAAAATAATATAACACAAATTGCCATCAAACATTCAGGGTTTCAGGGTATTTAAAAAGGCTGCCAATGGAGTGAAAAGGAGAACCAAATCTCCACAACCCGCAGATTTTTCCCCTCCCAAACTTTTTGCAGGTAAAGAATTCAAAATACATGCAGAGAGGTTCTCTCACTCGATTTTTTTAATTATTCAATTTACCCAAATTCGCGTTTACATCCTATCTATTTTGTGCAAATTCATATGCTCGAAATGTGAATTTCTTTAAAAGTATTCATTTTGAAATAAAATTAAATATATATATACAATATACCTAAAGTAGCAGGGGTGGAATGTTTTTCTAAATTTGGGGCACACACAGCATACACAGGTGAAAACAGACTCATATTTATATATTTATCTTCATGAGCGAAAGGAAAATCTATCCGCCAACGTACAGACTGCGTTAAGGCCCGGGCACACCAAACACGGCGCGGCATCACGGCACGGTTTTTTACGCGATATCTCCCCTCTGATTGGCCAATTCTGGAACATCCTTTGCGCGGAGGAGCGCACTGGCCAATAGCAACCAAGATACCGCGTAAAAACCGTTCCGTTATGCCGTGCCGTGTTTGGTGTGCGCGGGCCTTTACACGCCGACACTGGCCTAAATTTCTTGCTTTTCCTTTTGATTCGCAGGTGGAAACATTAAAAAACCGCACCTTTTGCTCGTGTCCAGAAACTGTATTTGATGCGTCAGCAGTATTAACGTCAAATTGCCATGTAAGTCCATATTACACTCTTTAAAAAGTTTTTCAAAAGTTTATCCAACACTGGACAACATACTGGCCACCCAACGATTGATGATGATGATGAATTTAGATTTAAAGTCGTTTCTCATTCAATTCTGAATATTTACGCCATTGGTCAATATATGTCCAATTTATATGGTGGCATATTTTGCAAACTTTGACCATAATTTGGACAACTGTTGGATTAGGTGTGCCAAACTTCTGGTGGAAATGCAAATGTGGAAAGTATGTTGTCTAGTGCTTGGTAAACTTTTTTTTGTACAACATTTTAAGAAAGTACATTGTTCCGTCAGGGACGACTTGTAAAAAAAAAGAAGGAACTACTCGAAAGGGAAATTGTTCACACTAACAAAACGATTGCACGAATTTCTAGAAGGAAGGGGGAGCTGCAGCCTCCCCACTCCCCTTCGATCTGTAGTCCCTAGATAGTTGTGTTAAATAGGGATGGTATCGGGAATACATATGACTGGTTANCGATGCGCCTTAAATAGCGCGTACCACGCGGTTACCGGCCAATCACTGCGCTGTTGGTGTGGGCGTGGCTTTGTCATGCGATTTCCCGCCTTTCGTCAGACAGGCGCGGCAAATCTCGGGATTGCGCCAGCTAGTCTTGTTTCCTATGAGTCATCTGTATTTGCCTCGCAAAGTGTTTATTCGCTGATTCGAATAATCTTAGTATCGTGAGGTTTCAAAGATACACACACCCTCTCACTTAGTTTGATTGAAAGTAGATGTAATAGTAGTCAGGGGTTATTAATCCAAATTGGGCTGAAATTTTAAATCACATAATATTAAAATATAGATAAATTGAATCTAAAATCTCTATCCAATTTGAATGGTCACTGACTACGGTCATTTTCACTGACTTTTTTAATCCTAGGAATCTAGGGAATAGACCATGATATAATCTATTTCTGTAAAATCAAGACGAACACCAATTCAATGCTCCTTTTGTAATAGTGGTGAAATCGGGTCGGCTTGCAACTGTGACGTCCACACAGTTCAATGTTTGATGTATGGACCTATTTTCCCATGACCCATTTGATTTTCAATTCTTTTTTCAGTTCTGTTGTAGGCAAATCTGAACGCTTCAATGAAGCTCGTGATTTTTTTTTCACCTGAGGACGAGTTGTTTAAATTTACTCGGAACGTCGTATTTTTTCCTCAAAATCTGTTTCGAGCTTTTGCTCAATCCTTGTAAGGACTATTTCCCGAAAGATAACCCTACAGCACATGGTGCTACCGCAAACAACACGATATACGTATGTCCGAAAAATCAAGTCGAACGCAAATTCAATACTCCTTTGTAATGCTATTCAAATCGGAACCGGCTTGTTATTGTTGTGTCCGCACAGTTCAATACACGGCGTAAGGCTTTATTGTCCATTGACCCAATTTGATTTTGGGATTTTATTCAATTCTGTAGTAGGCAAATCAGTAGAATACACGCTTCGATGAAGCTCGTGATTTCTTCACCTGATGACGAGTTAGTTAAATGTACTCAGAACGTCGTGTTTTTTTATTTTTTTTTATTTTTCGAGCTTTTGCTCAGTCCTTGTCAGGAATATTTCCCGAAAGATAATCCTGACTACATCATCTCATATGGTGCATCCGCAAACTTTATTCAAAGAAAACAACGCTTCCATTCGCGATGTTTTGAATAATTTTCCATTTTTTTCTCCATCTAAATTTTTTTTTTAAGGTGGCACCACCTCCCGAGGTGATAGCTCCAGGGAGCTTACGATCCCATGTGGCGAGCGTGGTCCGACTTCTTCTCCAAATCATCAACGATCTCCATTCACACCGGGTCAGAGAAACGATATGTAGACGCGTGTGACGTCACTCTACCATCTAGCCAATCATAGAAGACTTCTGCCCGTGTCTTGGGGTGTTGCTACAAAGTTACAGCCAATCAGGACACCATTATCATAACGATTGAATGAGCGCATATTGGGACGCTCAAAATGTTTATTTACTGCTGATTTGCAACGTGCAATTGATGGCAAGTTCATGCGCGCATCTGGGCCCCGTAACATAAAGCTTTGCAATTAATTGATAATTATAATCTGTTAGCGATTGATATCAATCGCAAGTCTATGGCAAATCATGTACAAAAGTTTGCCATTGATCGCAAAATTAAATAGCGATTAATCGCTAACATTTATGTTACGGGAGGGGGTTTGGCACCGGCCCCAGTCACAGTTATTGGGTGCCAAATTTAGGCAACAGTGCTCATAATTCATGAGTTGGGGCGCAAAATTTGATCTTATGATCGTTTATATTTTTGAGCCTATCAGCTCGTGAATGGGCACGGGGTGAGGGGGCGATAAAATGTAATGTACCCTTTTTTTCTTGTCAGCTCCTGGGGGCACAAAGTATGAAGTTGGTCGAGCCCCCCCCCCCCCCCCCCCCTCACGGATGTTCAAATCCTTAGTGCGTGCATTGTATATGCGTTGGCCAATTAAAAAGCAGAGCTTGTGCCACTCTTTGTGGGCATTTTGAATTTGCAACCTAGTTGCACTCGATTTGCAATAGATCGAAACTTTCTAGCAACACCTCTTAGGACTCGCAACATCTGAACGCCAAAATTTCCGCCGACTTGCGATCGTGATATGCCATCTGGAATTATTTTTCTTTACGTGAGGTACTTAAAGTATTTATATAATGCAAATACTATTTATATTTTATTGTCTATATTTATTACTGAAACAAATTCTTGTTCATAATCCCTTCATTCCTAATTTATTTATTATGTAATTTTCATAAATATTCATACTTATCAATCACCTATGGATTTAAAGTTGTTCATTATGTAATTTGTCTTACTTACATATCGTAGCCACCTTTTTTTTTAAATCTACAGTTGAAAAAAAGTGTATGTCAATAAAACATCAAGGGTTTATCTTTTCACTTTTGTTGATCAAAGGTGAATACAAAGAAAACGAAATTAAAGGTGTGTTATAGAATAAATCGAAGGCGAAGCAAACCAATGCAAAACCATTAAAAGAAAGGACAAGAAAGGAAAGGAGAATGAATTTTAGAAAGGTACTAGAATAGGAACTAATAATCCACATATAAGTAATAAAGGAAATAAAAATAAAGAAGTATAAATTCTATTGTTGCCAAATTGGAGAAGGGATTAGTGATTGCATTTCTTGTAAAGAAAAATCTTGGATTAAGGGGAAATATGAGAAGATGACAAGGCAAACAAAAAAAGGATGCCATCAACAGACCAACTCTCTGAAAATGGCCCGATCGACCTGAACTTTTTAAAAAATTTTGTTCGCTTTTCACTTAAATTGAAAAATCACAGGAAAATTATTTTATGTGTAATACAACCTGGAAAGCCATTTAAGACGATATTTGGCTTTTCACTCAAAGTCTTATTTTTTTAATAAATTGTATGAAATATCTCAAACTAATTTGAAGAAAAAAAATCCGACCGACCGACTGACGCGACGTTATTTTTCAAGTTTTTTACTTTTTTATTGTTATTTATTTTTTTTTTTTGGGGGGGGGG
>BQKZ01005817.1:0-17913 GCA_036244855.1 Temnopleurus reevesii | reverse complement strand
TAAAATAATGTCATCGGATGTGACGGATGTCAGAATGTTTGGTGGCAGCTAAACTCCAGTCACATAGACCCCGGTTACACAGCGAGTCCGGGGCTAGCCTAGGCCAGGCCCGGGTCAGCCCCAGGCCCGCTATGTGCCCGCTCCAAAAACCGCTCTATGCTTGCAGGGCCCCATGGAAGATCAACTTTTGTTGAATGGGCTACCCTGTTGAAATAATAAATAAATAAATAAATAAAATGAATAAAAGGACCTTACCCCGACCTAAGCGAGTCCGTTGAAGCCCGGAAGAAACACGATCAAACACGACTCGTTGTTCGGTTCACAGTTAAAGCCCAAGTAAAGTTTTGGATAAAGCAAATTTTGTCTTTAAATCGATATAAAATGAAATATAGTATCATGAACATGTCACACAAAAGATTGTGCAAACAATTAACAAGTTTTGGAAAAGCTCTAACCTAAATTGTGTAAAATATTTCAGAGTCGCGTCCCCCAACAATAATTCAATATTTTCTTTTTTGATAAAGGACAACTTCTAATGCACAGAATTGGATGAGAATTTCAGAATTAAATCTTTGTGTATTCTTTTTTATCATGCTATTGTCAAATCCCAGATACACTTTGTATATGCCCGATAACAAGTAAAATATTGTTATAACCAAGAGAAGGCGGTAAATATGATGTAACGGTCAAATTCAAATTTTCAAAAAAAATCAGCTCGTAAAAAATATGCTATGGTCTAAAAATGTGTATAAGAATTATATGTCATGATAAACATCCCCCAAAATTAAAATTTTTCAATCCTTACCAAAACTATACTTGGGCTTAACAGCCTCCGAACATGCCGAACAAATAGTCTTGTTGAATCGTAATTCTTCCGGGACCCTATATGTGACCGGCGCCGTTCTCACTCTACTTTCTGTCTTGTGACAAAGCTTGTTGCTCTCCGCTAATATAGGTATTAATAAAATATTTAAGATATTTTTTACAGACTATTCGTCTAGGTTGTGAGGCGGAATTGAAAATGAATTATTGTCTTTTTAATTAAATGAATGAATGAATAAGTATTCTAATTGAGCAGTCACACCTACAGGAGGTTTCACCCTACGATTCAACCGCATCAACAAAATTGTATTTACTACTATCTTATTTCGTTTGAAATCTGAAGGTTATTTTTCTCAATCTCAACCGTATGAATTAATCAATTAGACTAAACATTAATTTATATTTTATAGTTCATTTTGACAGCAGGATGGTATCAGCCTGCAGGTGTGACTGACCCATAATGATGCTGCTATTTTACCAGTGCGCGGCGCCTGACTGCAGCGAAATTACTGCATGCGTGTTCTCGATTTGTCGAAATATGTTTTTCCCCTTTTTTGGTCGCAATCGTAGAAATATCTTTAATTAGTTGATTCACCCAGTGCAATATTTATCATTCTAGTTTGGCTCAAATAGGAATAATCTGAATTTCATAATTTTTTTGTTGCTGTATATTTTAAGATTCAATCAATCTAACAATTATAATATGCAAGCGACTTGCCGGACGCTTACCTTTCTTCAGCAAAGCGCAATGCGCAGATAAAACCTCGAGTGATAATTGCCGTGTAGAGCATGATCGTTTCGCTGGTACAAAACAACATGCTTTGTGAGCGCTGATCAACTTTTACTCTTGTTTGATCGTTAACATCTACCTTGTTCTGTCATACTTTTTTTTTTAGTTTCAATGATATCAAAATAGTCGCATGCATTTAAACCTGTTCTGCGGTGTTTTGTTAAAATGTCTTTGAGAGAACACCTAGATGGAAAAGTGAGGGAGTAAGAGAATCAAACTAACTAACTAAAATTGGATTTTAAGGCTTTTAACATTCAATACTGAATGCTTACGGCTTTTACAATGTTTTTGTTTTCTTAATGTGAATTTATTTTTGAAATTTGGAAATTTTGAGTGAACGAAAAAGAAAGACTATTCTTTGAATATCTTTGTAAAGCTCATTAAAGTTATGCGAGATGTTTAAAGCCCAAGTAAAGTATTGGTAAAAGCGAATATTTTTATCCCCAAATGTTGTCTTCAAAGATATATAAAATGAAATATAGTATTATAAAAAAAAGTTGCACAAATCTGGATGAAAATGTTAGGATGTTATTGTTGTGTAAAGCTTTTTATCATTCCATTGTCAAATCTCGGAAATAACTTTGTTATATGCCCGATAATCTGCCAATATTGTTATAACCAAGAGAGGGGTGCTAAATATGATTTAACGGTCAAATTCAAATTTTCAAACGAATCAGTTCGTTAAAAATACGCTCTGGTCTAAAAATGTGTATAAGAATTATATGTCACGATAAACATCCCCCAAATTCACAATTCTTAATATTTACCAAAACTATACTTGGTCTTTAAGCGAANGTGTGGTGACGCTGTGTTGCACACTGTGGTAAATACACAGTGTTACCACATGTCCCAAAATCATATATTAACCACATAGTGCCACTACTCTGTGTTTGACACTGTGTTACACACTGTGGTTCACACTGTGTTGCACACTGTGTTCCGCAGTGTGGCAACACTGTGTTTGTTCCATAAGGGTATAGAGAGCAAATAATCAGAGACACTACATCAAATTAAATTAAATGCTTATTTTTCTTAGCTTTTATTGGGTTGTTGATTGATGTTTATTCTATCGATGTATTCTTTCATATTTCCATTTAAAAAGTTTGTGAAAAGTAGAAATATGATTGAAAAAACAGAAAGTGATGTTCACACTAAACTAAGACAGAAATACCGAAGGTTATACATGTATATTCAGCACGAAGGCGAGTTACTATAAACTCGCTATAAGACGCCTTGTTTTGGCAGAAAAGGCGAGAATGACGACTTGAGCAAACTCGCCATCTCGCTGCATGTATAAGCGTCTATATTTCTGCATTTTCTGAAAACCCTAAAGCCCCGGTCACATAGGACCCCGGAAGCAACACGATTCACCTCGACTCTTTGTTAATTCAAAGTTAAATGCCTCACAACAACGACTCGGTGTGAATCGTGTTGCTTCCGGCATGTCCGGGGTTTTATGTGACCGGGGCTTAAGATCTCGGCTCTTGAGTACTTATCTCACATCCGAGGTCTACCGAACTCCAGTATTGAATATTGATGAGATAATGATGAAAGTCAAGCCGGGATAAATCAAACTGCGGATGTTCGCATCATTTATTCAATTGATATAATCTCTCGCAAATTTCACCGAGCAAGGAAGCAATATATCAGAAACCCAATTGTGCACGACT
Organism: Temnopleurus reevesii; assembly: GCA_036244855.1. Classification (NCBI taxonomy): domain Eukaryota; kingdom Metazoa; phylum Echinodermata; class Echinoidea; order Temnopleuroida; family Temnopleuridae; genus Temnopleurus; species Temnopleurus reevesii. The sequence continues at coordinate 14,631 of BQKZ01005817.1, read as the reverse complement.
TGTAAATGATATGATTTTGAATAAATTTTCGCCTCTAAAGAGAGCTGAATAAAGTATTTTTGGTGACGTTGTTTCATAGATTTCTAACAGTTAAACATATGTCATCACATTGAAATTGTGTTACTTAAAAATTCGATTGATATTTGAATCATCTGAAAAAACTCTAATAATATAATGTCGTCAGAATATTAATGAAATGTGTAAAGAAAAATTGAAGATATAAGGAATTATCAATTCAGAGAATAAATAAACTAAATTTTCCCTTATTTCTAGACAATAGTGTATGAGAGTATAGCGTTAAGTATAATGAGAAAGATTTAGTCATTCAACAATTTTTTGGTTGAAAAAGCTATTGTAGTAAAAACAAAATCTTGCCGGTAAAAATTAATGAATAAAGGAAGCAACTCAAAGAATATACCTCAACATATTAAATTTAGCTTACATTTTCTTCATTGCTTTTTGCTGTTTATTCATTTGTCTAAAAATGCTAATGTCAAATGTAATAAGATTACGAAATAGAAACGTTTGTTAGGTAGACATGCAAATGATAAATACAATTTCTTAGCAATTTGTTTCAGATCATAAGATTATATTCATAATTATGATTAAATAGTCTACTGTTTGACGTGCAGATATTACAATACAGAAAATGTTTTTAAAAAAACCTTAGAAAGGATTATGCTAAAACTTCATGCAGATTATGCACCCACAAAAAGCTGAATAATTTTTAATGCAGTGACAAATTATCAATTTATACAATGAGTAGTTTAATTAAACGCATAAATTAACTAAAATGCTAAAAATTAACATGATGCTTATAAAGCATACCATATTTATGCCGTCACGACTAAATATTGTAATTATTACAACTGTCAACTACGGCGATTTTGGCATTTTCGGAACATGAAAATAGTCTTCAATTTTTCAGTTATAACTCTAAAAATATTTCTACACTTGTAGAATTCTAAGAATAAATATTATATACGAGATGTAATATACAAGATATTTACAAATAAATAAGTTATGGTGTTGGTTACATCAGCAACACATGCATTTTCATTAACAATGTTACGATAAAAAGTTTGTGCGATATATCTCAAGTACCAATAGTCATATTAAAGCATTCTGGGCCCCGTAACATAAAGCTTTGCAATCGATCGTACGATTGATATCAATCGCAAATCTATGGGAAATCATGTGCTAAAGTTTGCGATTGATTGCAAACTTGCTTTATGTTACAGGCCCCTGGTCATCAAAACGAAGAAATGGTTCCTTCGTTTAATCTGATAATATTTTCAAAATTTCACGGTCAAAATCACTTTCATGGATATGCATGGAATATTTGCTATGTATAAAATCTATTTCATTTTTGGCCCATTTTACATCATGATGACATTGATTAGTTTTCAAGGATATGAAATATTGATTGACATAACTTCATCACGATTTTCTCCTTCTTTATGACAATTAGTGTATAATTTCCTTTCGTTCGACACGTAAGAGGGGCTATGTCATTAATGTCGGTAAGCGAAGAAAAAATTCCAGAACGATGGTATTTGAAATTAGCAACCATCAAAGCGATGTGTTACCGCCAAACCAAAAATCTTGCTCATATAGAGCAAAGTAATTAATTTGTTCAAGTATTGATTTTTAAAGAGTTAAATAAGAAGATTGTTGTCTAATGTCATTGAGATTTTGTTTGCTTACCAATGTCATGGTAAATTAGGCAAAAGTTTACCCAACACCGAGCTACATACAATCAAACCTGTCTACAGTGGCCACCCCAAGGGAAACAGAAAAAAAGTGGCCACTGTAGACAGTTGGCCTCTATAGACAGGTTCCATAACATGCATTTTCACCTGGAGGGAATCAATTTAAGTGACCACTATCGACAGACTGGTCACTATAGACAGGTTCCATAACATGCATTTTCACCTGGAGGGAATCAGTCCAAGTGGCCACTATAGACAGGTGGTCACTATAGACAGTGGCCATCATAGACAGGTTTGACCGTACTGTCCATGCAACGATTGATTGAAATTATGTCCAGCTAATGGTAGAATTATAAAATCCCAAAGTTCGACATGTTTTACCCAACTATTGGTAAGAAAAAGCCCAATTTATGGTGAAAATGCAAAAAGTCGGACATATTTATATCAATATCTGTGTGTAAAGCATGTTACCCAGTGATGGGTAATTTTGTTTGCTCAGTGTTTTAGAAGTGTACTCTAAACTACAATAAAATGTTCAGGTAACACTGCTGAGATCATGTTTTATCTTCAGAGGGGTGGATGGGGGAGGGGTTACAGTGTAAGCCCTATCATCAAATTATATCAAAGATATGTGTGGCTCAGTGGTAGAGCATCTGCCCCATGAACGGAAGGTCGTGGGTTCGATCCCCGACCGAGTCATACCAAAGACTTATAAAAATGGGACCATCTTTCTTCTCGCAAGGCGCTCGGCATTTAAGAAAGGAGAAGGGTAATAGTAACTTTATGTTATGCAGGGCCCGCTGGAAGAGCAGCTATACCTTACAGCTGAATGTGGCTACCCTGGGTAAATAAGACATTATTATTATTTAAAATGATTATCATTTCATCGTGTTGTACGCAATGGTAAATCTGTAATACTTATTCGAGGAAAGTGATTTTAAAAACCATATTTAGTGGGCAGCCTATTCCACGCATATTGCATGTGAACAATTCAACCCCCCTATCGTAACGGAGCCTAAGGTCCTTGCAGCAATTTCATTTGCCTTTACATGCATACTGTATATTCTGCAGTGCCATATCACCAAGAATCGGGCGAGGATGAATTCATCTTCATCCTCGCTTCCTGTCTGTCTGAGCTCGTATCTGCTGCTCCCAGGCTCCTAGAACAAACATAAAATAGTAAATAAATAAATATATATGAATACAGAAATTAACAAACACATAGATATATAGATATATAGATAACTGTAGAGAATACATCATGTGAATAATAATCGAGCGAGGATGAATTCATCTTCATCCTCGCTTCCTGTCTCTCTGAGCTCGTATCTGTTGATCCCAGGTTCCTAGAATAAACAAAATAGGTAAATAAATAAATGAATAAATGAATAAATATATGAATAAATAATTAGATGAATTGATAAATTAGTAGATAAATACATGAATAGACTAAAAAAAATATTGATGAATAAATAGATGAGTGAATAGATAAATGAATACGTAAGTAAATGAAAAGTAACAAAGATTACAAATTAAATAAATTATATTCGTTAATAGAATGAAATGAAATAGATGAGTATGTAGATATGAATAAACACTCACTATAAATAAACGAAACGTGGGAATAAATTGAAGAAGGAATTAGTGATCATTAGATACACAAGCAAAAATTCACTAGATTCCGAAAAAAAATAAAATTTTCTGCTCAACACCACTGTTCCCTTTTTATTTAGTTATTTACTATTTTTTGTGAAGACGCCGTGGTGTAGTGGTCATGACTCTCGCCTTTCAACTAGAGGGTCGTAGGTTCGAGTCCAACCTATGGCGTTAATTTCCTTCAGCAAGAAATTCATCCACATTGTGCTGCACTCAACCCAGGTGAGGTGAATGGGTACCTGGTAGGAATAGTTATTCCTTGAAACGTCAAGTGCGCTGCATGGTGGTTGCCGGGCTAAAGCCAGGGTAATAATGCTGCAATTGTAGAGCGCTTAGGGAATTCTCATGAAGAGTTGATAGGCGCTATATAAAAGCCGTTCATTATTAAAAAGTGGCATTCTCCTTCGATGTGTGCTCACTCATGCGTTACATAACCCATCATGTTGATTTTCACCAGATGGTTGATTAACATTTCCTGAGAATTTTGTTATAACTTTAAAAAGGGAGGAATTACGTTTTGGTTAAATTTTTGAAGACGACAAAGTTTATAATGATAACACACGTATTAATTTTAACTTTCAAATCCATGTATTGTTTCAATAAGGGAGTTTCTGACCACATTATCTATCAAGTTTCTTTTGCAATGAAAATAGACATGATCAGATTAATTACCCATGAATGAGCGCAAATCAGAGACAAATGACGAAAGGAGAAAATATATCCGTCTNGGGGATGAGAGAGAGAGAGGGAGAGAGTGGGGGAGGGAGATCGTGAGAGGGAGAGAGAGAGAGAGAGAGGGAGAGAGGGAGAGGGAAAAAGGGGAGGGGGGGGGTGAGAGAGGGAGAAATACCTGTTATTGTTATTATATAGAGTGTATAAAATATACTATTAAAATGTCTGTCAAAATTTTTTCAAGCTATTTTGCAAACATTTATTGATGTTATTCATATAAGCGTTGATAAGAAATTGTAATTCTATCAATACTTTTACTTGGTCGAAGTAAAAAAAAACACCAAAAAACTTCCATTCAATATTTACAGTTTCCTCCCCAATTATTCTGTGAAGAAATGTCTTACATGTATCGAACCTGTTCAGTGAATAAACATGGAAGCTAATTTATTTTGTGTTCATAGATTAGAGGTTTGAATGAAGTTCTTTACTTTGTCAAATATCTTTGTCCCCTCTGTTCACAGTGCCAAATTAAAGGCATGTCTAGAGCTCTAAACGCCACAGAATCTACCTAACTCCAAAGAATATACCTAACTTCAAAGAATCTTCTTAACGTACACCAAAGAATATGCTTAACTCAACAGAATCTGCCTAACTTCATCGAATGCTTTGTGGATTCTGTGGAGTTAGGCAGCGTCTGTGGAGTTGAGAGATCTAAAGTTCGGACCCTTGATGTTTAAGGGCAGATAATAAAAGGTCACAGAGGAATAAAACCATAACCATCTAAAGGCATGTCTAGAGCTCTAAACGCCACAGAATCTACCTAACTCCAAAGAATATACCTAACTTCAAAGAATCTTCTTAACGTACACCAAAGAATATGCTTAACTCAAACGAATCTGTCTAACTTCATCGAATGCTTTGTGGATTCTGTGGAGTTGAGAGATCTAAAGTTCGGACCCTTGATGTTTAAGGGCAGAAAATAAAAGGTCACAGAGGAATAAAACCATAACCATCTCTACCAGCATCATCTCCATCACCACCACCATCGCCAGTACTTAAACCATCTCTACCACCATCATCCCCATGACCACCACCACCACCTACGCAACTACAATAATCATGTCTAACAACATCGTCCCCACTATCACTACCATAACCACCACCTCCATCAACATAATCATCCCCATAACCACCACCACCGCCACCATAACTATCTTTACCACTATCATCCCCACTACCATCATCACCACCACCACAGTCGATCACCACCATCATCACAAATAATACCTCCACCATAACCATCTCTTCCACCATCATCCCCATGACCACCATCATAACCACTACCACCACCATCACTACCACCATTACAATCACCACCACCACCACCACCACCATCTCTACCAACATCATCCCCATGACCTCCACCATCATCATCACCACAATAATAACCATCTCCACTACCACCAACACCACAACCACCACCACCACCACCACTATCACCACCATCGCCACCATTACCACCACAACCACCATCGCCACAATCACCACCACCACCAGCAGCAACACCACAACCACCACCACCACCATCACCACCATCGCCACCATCACCGCCACCATCATCATCACCACCACCACCACCACCACTACAATTATCATCTCTACCAACATCATCCTCATGACCATAACCACCATCACCACCGCCACCACCGCCACCACCGCCACCACCACGACCATCACCATTACCATGATTACATTCTGCCTACCTCGCAAAATACGACTGATGCTAGGTTTTCCACATCCTCCCTCATGGAAAGCAAGATGTGTGTGTAATCACTCGTTCGTTCCCTCACGGCAAGAATATCATCCCGTATATGGGTGACTGCATCCAAAGCCTCCACAAGAAGGTACTTTATGGCCTGTGAAGAGGATAATAATTTTCTTTTCATTTGATTAAATCAGTGATCTATACCAAAATACCTTTGGTAAAGATTAAGAAATGTTAATTTCACGGAATGTTTATCATGACGTTATCGTTCACACATTTGGAGACCATAGCATAATTTTTATCAAATGATACGTTTTTAAATTGTGATAATCGTTTTGAAATTGTGACATTATTTTACATTGAAAATTTGACCATTAAATCATATCTGGTGCTCTCTCGTGGTAATAAAAATATTTTTGTTGTTATCGGGTATATGCTAGGTTATTTTCGAAATTTGGCAAAAGCATATTAAAAAAAATCATGCACAAAAAAAAAAGAATTCTGAAATTTTAATCCAATTCTGTGCATAAGTAGGTGTCAAGAAAGGTAACATTGATTTAGTCAAGGGGTCCCCGAAACCGATATATTTTGCACTTTTACAAAACTCATTCATTTTTACACAAGCATTTATGTAATATGCCCATGATACTATGTTTCATTTTATTCAGATTTGAAGAAAAAAATTCGGGGAAACTGTTTTCCCTTTTACCAAAACCTTACTTTTGTATACGGTACTACAAAGGGTGTCGGGTTGAAAGTGAACTCAACCAACTATTAGGTAATGTTTTGTTTCATTTGTTTCTCAAAATTTGACTAATTATTCGGATAATTTTCAACCTTAATAACTGCTGGCTAATATACAGCTCAATCGTCAGGGGAATGGTTTAATTGTGGAGCAAAATTATTTGCCCAACGAATGAGCAAAACATAGCCCAAACAGTATCTGGAACCCTTGGAAAAACCAAGGTATTTGTTTTAATTCCTCTGAAAGGGTATTCGATCTAGCCAGTCTTTCTAATGCAAATCTATCTATTATATTTCTGATTTATTTTGTAATATGTAATAACCGCTATGGATTGGAGATTAAAGTACAAAATAATACTATATACTTGAAGGCGTTTTTGTAGCGTTAAGTTTTTCCCGGTAGACTTTAACATTTCCTCGCGCGAATTTAATTTGGATGCTTTCAATTTAAGCTTTGATTGAAGTCCAATGACGTAACCGCGACACCTCCATGAATCAATTATTTGATTATTTAATTAATTAATCAAGCAGTTCATTCATGCATTCATTAATTCATTCTTTTATCCCTTCATGCAATCTTACCCAGTCATCATCAAGGTGACATCTATTCCAATCAGAAAGCCACGTCCTGAATCTTAATCTTTCATCGCGTTGTAGGGCATCCTATACAGAAAGCAATAGTAATAATAACAATAATAATGATAATAATAATAATAATAATAATAATAATGATAGTAATACTAATGATAATGATAATGATAATGATAATGATAATGATAATGATAATGATAATGATAATGATAATAATAACAATAACAATAATACTGAAAATGATAATGATAAAAAAATAATAATAGTAATAATGATAATAATAATAATAATGATAGTAATAATAATGATAATAATGCTAATGATAATGATAATTATAACGATAATGATCATAATAACAATAACAATAATACTGAAAATGATAATGATAAAAGTAATAATAATAATAATAATAAAATGATAACAATAATAATAATAATAATTGTAATAATAATAATGAGAGTGATAATAATAATGCAATGTACATGGCGACAAAGAAGTAGAGTAAATTATACACATGGATTTGTTTATTCTATTTATTTCATGCATTCAACTAGTTTTCTTTGAAAGACAAAGTAGTTTCGTTCAAGCCCCATGGCCTATTTTGCAAGAGGGTTCTACCAAATACACAATGTAAAATACATAATAAATCATATATAAAATTGGGGATATACAAAATGCAAATATAGATACATTAACAAATAAAAAAGGAGACAATACAAAGTAAACAGAAAACTTAAAATTCAAAAAATTAAAATTAAAAAAAAATATCTGTCGAGGCAGGAGATGGATGATGTGAGGTGGTGAGGTGGTGAGAGCTTGATTTTAGCATGTTATTGTACTCAAATAATTGGGGGCAGCAACTTATGCGCTGAAAATTTGTTCTAATTGTTAGCTCCTCGGGAAGAGGGTGCAAAATTTTAACCGAGGCACCCCCACGATGTAAAATCAATATCAGACATCTCTAATTGAATTATCATTATTTTGTTTATATAAAGTATTGAATTAATGATAATTTAAGTATCATCAATATACTTACTGTTAATGGAATCGTTTTGTAGTTCTCTATGCTATTTGTGACATCTCGTAACCTTCCTATAAGATCGTTCGATAGAAAACAAGCGGCGGCATCACTCGAGACATTTTTTGGCGGGCAAATTTCAAGACCTTCCACAGTGTCGTCTGCCGATCTTTCTCCGATATGCCGACACTGTGTCATGAACACGAACTGGAAGAGCAATACCGCCATCATCGTCAGCTGCTTGTACAAACGCATTTTCCCGCTCTTTTTCCCCCTAGACGCTCCGATCAACTATTGGTGCAAAGTTCTTTCGTCTTGGGGTACGTAACGATAGTGCCCGTGGATGGTATACGCCTATATTTGTAATTCGAAAATAGGGGAGAATTTTGATTCATGATTGTTTTCAGCATGGAAACGAACAATTAAAAAAAAATAATGCACAATTTAAAGCTCAATGTGCTTCTAAAGCGATTTGCACTGTGGGCTGAAGGGACAAAGGGTATGGGCAAAGTAAACAACTTCCATTCAAGCATCAACAGCAGGTGGCGGCACATAAATCAAATTTCCTTCTCTCTTATTCGGTGAAGAAATATCGAAACCGTACCGCACCTATTCGGTCATTGAAAGGGAATCTATTTTCTGTTGTGATCATGAAGGTATTGTGAATGATTGAATGAAAGTTGTTTTTATTGTCCAAAATCCGTTGACCAATCTGCTCACTATGCTGGGTGCACAACAATCAGAAGGTGTCATTTAACACCGACTCGAATAGGCAACACCGGTGCCTTGGAACACAAAAGAGATATATGTTTTGACATAGGCTTGTGATTTTTGCACTTTTTATGACATGCTCCAGCAAGGTGATTGGAATAACATCTAATAAGGATTTTAATACCGGGATATATTAAAAGAAGAGTCTATACCCCAAAATGATAATTTTCTAACAGAAGCAGATAAAAAATGGTGAGTAAAACAAAAAGAGTTTGAAGAAAATCGGACAAGTTATACAAAAAGTTATGATTTTTTAAAGATTTGAAGAAAAAACTGGGCGAATCAGTGTAAATTTCCAGAGATGTTGTCAATTTGATGACATCATGATAGGTGCACAACTAACTGGAGTTTTCATCATAAATATGGTGCAAAATTCATTATTTTTACAAAAAGTTGCAAAGTTTGTATGAATGGAAACATGCAAATAGTGGATCTACACATCTATCATAAATATATCCTATGGTTACAGTTTTGAGGAAATCATATTTTTTGGGGAAAATGTAACCTTTTATAATGTTGATATATGTAATGGATGATCAGTTGTGCACCTGTGACGTCATCAGTTGCCATTTTGTCTAAATATTCAAACATTCATAACTTTCTTATTAGTTGTCCGACTTTCCTCAAACTTTTTTATGTGTTCTGATAATCTATTTTTCCTTCTCCTGTTGAAGAAATATAATTTTTGGGTAGACTCTTCTTTTAACTATAACACCACCTGAATCAATCAACCCGATTCGTTACTGGCGACGTCGCCAAATACGAACAGGAGGGATTGCGTTTAAAACGGAAAGTGTTTAGATTTTGCCGGACGTTTTTCTTTTTAGTGTATTACTTTACATTCTAATATTCTAGGCAAATAAAAGCATTTATAACTGTAATCTAAAAAGAATGCTGATTTTCCTTGCTGGTTCTACGATATATGGCAAAATACATAATAATGTAAACAAATTGCATATCCAGCTTTTGAAAAATTTGCCTCGCCTGGTATGCTAAATGCAATTCAATTCATTTTTTCCTCTCATCTTCAGTCGAGTGAATTCAAAGCAGTACAATAATACAATCATTAAAATGGCTGAATCATACAATGAATACAAAAAAAAAACATCAGAAATTAGGATGAATCCTATTGATAAATGAGGACTACTGTTATTAAAATAAGCTAGAAAAAAAAATAGTGTAACTGGAAACGGAAAGGTACACTAAGAAAGCTTGTCAATCACGGACATCACAAATCAAATTACTTTGTAGATATGTATATATGCATTTATTTTATAAAATCCTCATGTTAGCAAACTGACGCCAGTAGCAATCCCATATTTGCATTAGAATAAACTGATTCTACACTTTGAATAGAAGATGACACATTTTAGAATTAGAAAACAGGCCAGGATTGCAAAGTAAATCGCACAAGGTTTTGTAATGATTATATTACGGAGCTTTAGCTAACAGTACGGTAGGGCAATCAAGACGTTATTTCTCAAGCGCGGGATAATCTAGCGGGCGTTCTCAACCTTAGCGGCCCGCTAGATTATCCCGCGCTTGAGAAATAACGTTCTGATCGGCCCTACCGTACTGTTAGCTAAAGCTCCGTATTAGCAAACTGACGCCAATAGCAATCTTACATTTGCATTAGAATAAACTGATTCTACACTTTGAATAAAAGATGACACATTTTAGAATTAGAAAACAGGCCAGGATTACAAAGTAAATCGCACAAGGTTTTTTAATGATTATATTAGGGACCTTTAGCATAGAAGACGGGAGGGCTGATCACAACGTTAGCTCTAAGGTCCGTTCCAGAAGGATGCACCAACACAACGCTCCTTCTTGAATGGACCTTATAGCTAACGTTGTGATCGGCACTCCCGTCTTGTATGCTAAAGGTCCCTAATAGCGAACTTACGCCGGTGGCAATCTTATATTTGCATTAGAATAAACTAATTCTTCACTTTGAATAGAAGATGACACATTTTAGAATTAGAAAACAGGCCAGGATTACAAGGTGAAACGTACAATGTTTTTTTTTTTTTTTTTAATAATTATGGTACCTAACTTACGCCGGTGGCAATCTCATATTTGCGTTAGAATACACTAATACTACTCTGCGAACAGAAGATGACATATTTTAGTATTATAAAAAGGATCTCAAGGTGAAAAGTACAATATTAAAACAAAATCATTATGTTAGTGAAATGTCGTCGGTGGCAATCTTATATTTGCATTAGAATGCACTTATTCTATTCTGTGAAAATAAGATGACACATTTTAAGATGACAAAAAAGATTACAATGTGAAAATTACAATGACAAGCATGATTGATGTTCTGATGACGTAGACAGATTTATGTTATATTTACTCGGTAAAATATAAAATAGATACTTAAAGAATTTGAAAGTATCGAATCTCATTCAAAATTCAGATCTCTTAAATCCCAAAGCAAGAAGAGCCGTGCATAAAATATATAATTTCTTACCTTTCAACAGATTGAACAAAAGATGCCGCTTTCATTAAAAAAAGGAAAAACGTGAAAGAGGTGTCCATATTTTGTTTTATATTATAAATATATACAGTGCCCCTTGGTTGATCAATTTTATTATTGAAAGGGCTACCCTGAATAAAGAAGTGAATAAATAAGAAAAATGAATTTAAAAAAAATATGTTACTACTGTATTCACCTGTGAAATAACGTTTTCTGAAGTTAAGCGTGATCCGAGAAAGCAGGAAAAGAGTATATAATTATAAACGACAAATCCAGTTGACTCAAAATAAAGATAATATCTTCTTCGATGATGTTGGTCTTTGATGATGTTGACTTGCAAGTATGGCGAGACTAATGTCTTAACCCTACTATTTAAATAGTCATCGGTCTATATATTGGGGTATTCATAGAGAGCATTCGTCATTTATTTAAAAAAGTCCGGTTGTTCATTTTAAGAAAGCGTAATATTCATCAAAGTGGGAATAACCCCTGAGGAATTTTTGTATCACAATCTCAATCCGGAAACGCGCTGCCCCCAGTTTAGAAAATGTCTAAAATTGTCGCGTGAAAACTTCCTTTTTGTGGCCAGGTGTGTTCATATTTTGCAGGCACACACAAATCTTATGCATGACTGATCTACATAACGTTAACTATACGTAATCGTGATGTTATACCACTGAATGAACGCTAGAGTGAACAGTAATGAAAATTATTCGGTATTGATTGAAACCGGGTTTCATGTTTGGAAATAGAACGAATATAGCCGTTGTAGTTTATTGCGAAATAAACTCTCCTTATGTTTCCCCAATTCGCATGTCGTCGAGACAATTTTTTCCAATTTGAAATACAAAAGCTCATGAAGGAATATATTAAGAAATGAGTATTGAAATTGTCGCTTTTTATGAATTCATTCAGAGTCTTGATTTTATCATCCAGCAGTGACATACAGTCAAACCTGTCTATAGTGGCCACTCTCTATAGTGAGCACCTGTCTATAGTGGCCACTTAAATTGATTCCCTCTAGGTAAAAATGCATGTTATAAAACCTGATGTCTATAGAGGCCACCTGTCTACAGTGGCCACTTTTTCTGGTTCCCGTTGGATGGCCTCTATAGACAGGTTTGACTGTATTTCATTCGTTAAATATCAGTTCCTAATTTTCTGTCGAAGGTAATTATTGATACAAAAAAATAAAGATGATTTGATTGTGAAATTATTTAGAGCTAGCTACTCTTTTCCCTTTTAGATAATTCCAAAACATGAAGTATAAAACTATGCTATGAAGTAAGAACTTAATTAAAACAAAAACCTATAATGTGTTTAAATGAATTTGGCCTTTTCTGTCTGGTATATTACACTGCAAATATTTAACACCAGCCGGAATCAATACGGTATAGGTCCACGCCAGAATAGTGTTAAAACAACACCTGTTTGGATTCAAATCAATATATCTAAATACCGACTGGCGTTTTTCAGAGCTTAAGCAACACCAGTAGATGATTACATAGATAGATAGATATATTAAACTGATTCCAAACGGGTGTTATTCTAACACTTTCTGATGTGGACCTATATTGATTCTGACTGGTGTTAAATTTAGCACCAGGCTTTTTACAGTGTAGTTTATAATCAAAGACCAGGCGCGCATCGGGGGGGGGGGGGGGGATCAGAGTGAAGGTTGCGGGCGCCTCCGTAAAAAAATATAGAAACAGAAAATAAATGGAAGCAAAAGGTGATGGGATAACCTTTTTGTTTTTGATGTTTTTGCTTTTTTTTTTTTTTTTTAACTTGTCAGGGAATTGTTATCTTATCATTAGATCATGACAATTGTTGCTCCTTCGCAAGGAATTTTGATAATATATAAAAAATTAAAAATGATCACTCGTTGGCGAGTGATTCTTTAAAGAGTGACATTTTCGTAAATGTTTGTTTCCACTCTTTTTAGATTGAAATGCCCCATCGAATTCAATGAGTGATCATGGATGTCACTACAACACATAATAAATGACAAATAAAAAAAAAAAGGAAACAAAATTGAATTACACTCAATTTTTATTCTTATATAATTCTTTAGCTCCCGACGCGACGGGATATTTTCACTCATTTTATTTGTTGTGGTTGTTTTTTCTTTCTTTTTTTTTAGAGAGAGAAAGAAAGAGAGAGAGAGAGAGAGAGAGAGAGAGAGAGAGAGAGAGATAGAGAGAGAGAGAGAGAAAGCAGTCCTTGATACGAAGCCAAATGTATCAATCCATTCGTTTATTTTTTTTAATTAATTTTTTATATCTTTCAGCTCACGGGCCGAGGGGTGGGAATGTTATAAACTGATTCGTAATTCCTGAATCCATATCTTGTGTAGAGAAGTCGAAAGAATTGTTAAGGCCAAACTTGTCTGATTTGGACTAGATGCTGAACATAGATAAAGGTTGAAGAAGATAATGGTAATGATCAGACAACAGATATCATTCCAAAGCTTTTTATATTTTTATGCTGTGGAAATAGCCAATTATCTTCTTGAGAAAACAAAGAGTTTAAACCAAATCGCCATGGCCAGACGACTCAAGTATGACATTAGAAAAAAAAAGATAAACTAAGAGAAAATTGATTACAATTTCAATGGAAATTGCAATGGACTCCGATTAAAGGGGAACTTCTCCCAAACATTGATGTGCTGCTGGTGACTTAAAAACAAGATGCACAAAATATTGGAGCGAAATTAGATTTTTTGTTAAAGACTACACCTCTAAATGACATTCTTGATCGAGTAGGCAACTCTGGTAAAAAAAAAAACCTGAAATAGCGAAATCAATTTTTCAAGCATTTCCACTAAAATGGTGGGTATATCACTCTGACTTTGAAAACGGGTTGTCCGATTTTGCTCAAATTCTCATAGTTTATTCATCTGATTTTTCTTTATTCAATGAGAGACCGATAATTCCAGGGTATGGCTACCCTTTAATGTCGGCATTCTTTGAAAACGAGGTCTTCATGAACGAAGTCTCGTCAGTATACAATTTTCTTTATTTTTTTTTAATTTTCTTTACGATCCATTTTTTTTCTTCTTTTTTTTTTTTTACAAGTACCAATCAAAATTTTCTCATTCGTGTCTTCAAAAACATCTTGACTCTGATTTATGGGGAAAAAACCTACCAAACAGAATAAACAAGACGTAGAATTAGAAAAAAACCCCACAAATAGACGCAAGCGTCCTTTCTCCGTATTT
>BQKZ01005816.1:9651-25577 GCA_036244855.1 Temnopleurus reevesii | reverse complement strand
CATAACTTTTGAATGGATAGTCGGATTTTGCTCAAATTTTCACAGTTTGACCACTGTATTTTTCTTCATCAACTGAGCGCACTCAAATGTCTGGGTGAAGTTCCCCTTTAACAACAAGTTGGATCGGTACAAGCAATTTCCTTTTGAAGTTTGGATGTCAAGTATGTGTACATGTACATTACAATGCAGGATTATAATTGCATGAGCTGAAATTTTTGCTGGGGCTTTACTTTCGTGAATTTCATGACAATGAATTCGCAAAAATTTTCACTCACTATAATAGAGTGCCTATAGACTTTTGACAATAATCTTGCAAAACGTTAAAGTAACAAGTCCCTAATGTGTGAAAAGGTCTGAAATTCAGTGAATCTATTAAAATTCATTACTGTTGTACGGCATTGTTATATCATTAAATTGGAGTTTCATATCATTTCAGAAACACAAAGTAGGGTCGTCCTTTTCTCTCTTGGTTGAAACGAATTGAGAAAAATGCTGACCAACAGGGTTTATGAAAAAGGAAATAATACAATTGAAACCCTATTACAAAATCCCCGTGTCATCTGCAGGAGTAAGTTGTTGATAAACTCATCAATCAGATTTATGTATTCAATAAAGATTAACGTACCCTACAGCGCATATTAAGATGACAGTGCTAATAAATGTTTTCATGCACACAATGCCCTGCTCGGCAAGCATGCAAATGAATGATTTATTAAAAAAGATAAATGATTTCTTTCATGATACACTAACAGAAATAACTCCTGGTTTCACAAAAACATAGTCCTGCAAAGCACTGAATACAATGTAGGCGGGTTTACTAATAGTAATAAGATGCAAATTTTATGCATATCATCAAAACAAAATTTCACCTTCATTGAGTTCTTTCCCCCTCCCCCCCCCCCCCCTAATTTCCAATTTATTTTGTGGGTTCTTAATTCAATTCACAAGGTACGGTGCTGCTAAAATATGTAAATTATGCAAATAGATAACGTACTGTATGCTGGACGAGGCATTATTAGTCGAGTGCCAAATTCAATTAAATTGCTTGGTTAATAAAAGTTCTATCTCTTTCATCAGCAAGAATATTTTTATCTCTTCAGCAGTCTTAAACATGTATATTAAAAAGGCCAATTTCATTTTTCAGGATCACTAACATCATCTTAAGTAATAATGCAGAAACTACTGTACACTGTACATGTAACATTAAATGCATTGTATGACATTTGTTTTCGGTTTTAAAAATTCTCAAACTAATAGCTCCTGCAAATTCTACCTACAAATCTGAAATTATAAGGCTTTGAAATCAATGTTTAGTGCTCCAAAAAGCTCAAATTCAAATTGTGACCTACATACATTGTACTTTTGGAGGCACTCTTTGCTAGGAATAATTATGCATCCAGTGTACATGTATGCTATACAAGTGTCAAATTTTTTTGCATTTGTTGTTGCTTTTTATCAATCTGAATGAACATGTAGATTTTCAATGTAATAATAAAGGTCAGACAGCTTGGTTCAATAATTTTTCAAATAAGAAAATCACTATGTATGACGATATTTTGAAATTTATTTGAAATATTAAATATTTTTCTTACTTTTGATTTACATGTTTAACACTCTTTCTACATGCAGCTCTGCATATACCTGTACATTCCCCTGCGTTTTGTACAGTACCTGTCGCTGAACCCTCCGGAAATCCCGCAATCTTTGCAGCTTTGGCGCGAGGGGCGATTTGTTTTTAGACTCCTCCGCATCTCCTTTCTTCTTGCAGGCCATATTGAATGGATTACACTGTCGATGACTGAATGCTCTTTGCAGAGAAGGAATTCACTGACAGATTATTTCACTAAGAATACTTAGTGCAGCCAAATGCATCTTAAAGGGGCAGTTTCAAGGAGCGATGACCATTTTAATGCAGTGAAATATGCTTCAATGGCCAAAGTACTGTGTGATTTTGGAAGCCCTACAAAAATTGGTACATTTTTCAATAATACTTCAATAAGCCTTGGAAATGAATTAACTGTATGGAGTAAAAACTGTTGATACGCACATTATTTGGTGTGTGGTGGTTCCGGGGTTTTTTTTTGGGGGGGGGGGGGGCTCTTTGGGACCAGATTATCAACTTCTACAGTTTTTAAATTGTATAGTAACATTGTAAGAACAAATCCTGCAAATATGATTCTCCCAATAACTGGTGATGCATAATTAGCAACAAGTAGATGTACATGTACATTGTACAAGCATCAAAAAGCTCAACCAATATTGTGCTTTCATCACTGGCTTTATAAAAGTTTGAAGAAAATAAATCTTTAAGCAAAAATGGAAAAAATGGAGAAATGAAAAAAAAATTACATTATAAAACAAAAAATTAAACAGGGACCATTTTTGGCAATCTACACTGTAAAAATGTACTGTATACGGCATGCCAAATTTTACTATTACTATCCGTACAGTGTATTGTACAAAGTGCATTGTACCATCCGATATATACACTACAGCGGTACTGTCCGACTGCAAGGTTAATTTTGGACAGTGCAATAAATTTTAGGCAAATTGGATTTGATGCAATTCGCAAGATTGCCAATTATGTGAAAACTATCCCACTGAATGAACGCTATTAATTTACGCAAAGCAGATTTATGCACAAAGGCGGATAAGTGCCGCTAGCATTGCAAGTCGATAAAAGGGCACTATCCTCTGTGTACACTACACAGTGCTCTGTGCATACATTTATACAGTGTACATCCAAGGCTTTACACACATTTAAAAAATTGTACATCATAAATTATTGAATACACTCATGTAGCTTGAATTTTGGATATTCTAAATGCAGAAATAGTGTATGCCTGCACCGAATTTGCATGATTCAATATCAATAATAAAACAGTACACTGTTTACAACATAGTGCATACAACTGTATCACTGCCATTGCATCTCTATGCGCTTAATCTTTAATCAGTGCAGTATTATTACCCTGGCTTTACCAATAGCAGCTATGAGGCCCTTACTAAAATTGATTGAGGAACATACATTCATTCCTTCTTGGTACCCATTCTCCTCACCTGGGTTGAGAACAATTTATCTGATTGTAGAACAATATATGATATTCATTGATTACAGTGTACATATACTTGTACACTGTACATGTACATGTATGCCCATATTTTTGGTCCTTTAATAAACGTTTCTTTTAAAAGATTTTGCAGATTTTGCCATTTTTATGGATGGGGGGGGAGTCTCATCAAGATTTGTCGCAGCGACAAGGAGTCATTTTCCGACAGTTCCCATAGCAACTGTCAGCGATAGTGCTTTTCATCCAATCACAATCAAGGAATTTGTCAGCGCTGACTAATTGTCTCTGCGACAAATCTTGATGAAACACCTCCCTGATTTGTGTACAGAAATAGCTGACCAGCAAACTGTAGCCTTCACATTTCAATGCTATGTCAGGCATTCAACTGGATGCCCATCATATTTTGTGGCCTCCGGCAAAATACAGCTCTGACGAAAGAAAGCGCATGGTTCAAACTCTGTATGGATTATGATACAAAGTATACTTACAAGTGCTTGATGTACATGTAGTCCTACAAACGTACGCTATATAAAACATGATGAACATGAACACCGAGTTGAACACTGACAAAACTTGCAATACAAATATTTCTGTCAGCATACATATTTGATATCAAGTTTTGATTACTTTTCTCAAAGAGTGAAAGGTCTGTCCAAGGGCATGGTCGATCACTGTGAGCAGAAGGGACAAAGGCCTGGGACAAAGTAAACAGCATCCATTCAAGCATTAACAATATCTAGATGGACACAAAAGAAATTTAAATCCTTCTTCTTTTGTGGAAAACATTTTGAACAATAGTAGCGCCTGTGACTTTCTTTTGTGATCATGAAGCTACTGTGAATGCTTGAATGAAATTGATTAGTTTGTCCCAGTCTTTTGTCTTTCGGTATTCTAATTGGTTGCAAGTTCTGTTACATTTTGAACAGCAACAATATCAACTTTCTTTAAAACACTCCATACAGTAATACTCCATGTCACACTTTGAGTCCCATATTTCTTACAAAACATTTTTTTCTGAGAGACCCAATTTCAGAAATGTGTGGATCATTGAAACAATTCCAATATCACCATGTAAAATACAAAGTCTAATCAAACATTTCTTATTCCAATCTGAATTGTAAGCATATTTTCTCCCAGTTATACTTTTGCAAGCAATATCCATACAAAACTTTTTTAAATGAATATTAAAAAAAAATGATTGATAATCTCTTTTTGTGAGGTTTGATGACAATGACTGTGTGAATGTACATGTACATGCACTGTACATGTACTCTGTTGTTCCAGGAAAATTGGCTATTGCTATACAATATACATCACACAATGAATACATTGTTGCACAAAGCCATCTAATTAAAAAATACAAAGGAAATTGAATGAGACTGATGCATAAAATTCCCCATGAACCAGACTGCCAATTTTGGTAATGATTGCAGGCTACAAGACATCAGGCTAAATGAAACTGGAATGACGAATTGGAATCACTTGAAAATAGTGTACATTGTACTTTTATAGATTTTGCCCTCAAATATCAATATCAAATAATTGGTTTGAATTTTTCATCAGGAATCGCTTTTACCATGAATCATAAAAATTACATGTAAACATTACTTCAGTTTTGATCAGCGTTCAGGGCTATCGTACTGCACAGGAGGGTGACTTGGTTAATCTCACTTTTGAATCCATTGATTCCATCATATCTAGCTAGAATTTGAACATCCATTGGTTCATGATAATGATATAGAGAAGTAGAATGTTTTCCCCTCTGTACAGTAACAGTACCTGGGCAGTGTTTTACCAAGTTAATGATAAAGACTTTCCAAACGATTGGTATTTCTTGTGTTGAATACAATCATTGAGCAAGAACAGATACATGTACCAGTCGTTCTTAAATCTTGGTGAAAAAAACCACCAAGGACTACATTTTCATGTACATGTAACACAGTGTCCCTCAGGTTGTTTCAACAAATTGTTCTTAATGTTACGCACGACTTTAAGAAAGACTGGGATACGTTAACGAGCGTAATCTGCATAAGAATCTTGATCATTCAGGACGAGAACTAATACCAGTTGCGCATAAAGTCATTATTAAAGACTTTCTTAACTTGTTGATACACCATTCAGTATAATGAACATGAATCTCATCTTTAAGGCAACTACAATGTAGCAAAAGGAAATGTCAAGGTTCAAGTGGATTTCAAATCTTCAGGGTCTCTTAGTAGCAACTCAAGTACCATCGTTTCTACATTCTCTTATCTCACTAATGGTTGAATCATTCCCGTGGACCAATGTACGAAACCCCTTTACCCTCATCACCGAATGTTTGCTTAACAGACAATCTGCGAGCTGTTTACAATGTCAGAGCGGCAATACAATTCTCCTGGTCAAAGCAAACGAATAAAGGTTCCCAGAAACAAGTTGCACAAAGGAATAGAGTGTACTCAAAGGGACCATGCAATCTGTATGATCCATCAAGAGCCCCTGATGCTTGGAACGGAATACAAGTGTAGCTATGATCTCCTTGTTGTAAAGTCACTTACAGTGGTAATACATGAACGGTAAATTTACAGATGTAGCTTTTCGTGTCAGTCTATTACTGTGTAAACTTAAACCGATGGAGCAGTTTTGGGAGAAATGGCACTTCAGATATTTAACTACTTTGTGAGCTGCACTAAAAGTATCAATTAATGCAGTTCTTCAAAGGTGTCACAGTACATTGTAACTGACCTTTATAAAGAACTCAACTAAATGTAAAGACTTTTCACAATTCAATTATTTTCATACACCCTGTAATTAAAAAAATACCTTAAATACAACAATTACACCATAGCCTAGATTTAAAAGAATATTTCAATTAAAACCATTCAGTCAAGCTTTATATCTAAAATGGAAATATAAAAAAGTGGCCAGTGCTTTGTACAAGATGTGTTTTCTATTGTTACGTGTATGTAAAGCAAAGATCTAAAAGAGGATAAATTATCATGATTAACTACATGTAGTCAATAGGGCGACTTTACATTGTCATTGTTTAACTTTGTAAACAAGAATCTTTAGTGGTCATAAAACACCTACATGTACAGTGTACTGTACACTGTGTATCAATGATTTAAAGTACAGTATAACATTAAGGATATTCACTGATATGAGCAGAAGGGACAAAAGTTTTAGGACAAAGTGAAAAACTTCATTCAAGCATTCACATTAATAGCTCGATACACACAAAAGAAAGTATCCTCCTTGTGCAACTCCTGTTCGACATATTTCAGCAGAATAAGAGGGAGGAATTTTTTTTGTGTGTATCTAGCAATGTTAAATGCTTGAATGTTCTTTACTTTGTCTAAAAGCCTTTATCCTTTCTGCTCAAAGTGATTGATAAATGATAATCTTCTTGATGTACAGTTACAATACATGTATGTGTACTGTACAAAGACATGACACCATGTTTTATAGTATGAACCAAGAGCTAAATCATCAATAGAAAGAGCAAAACCTTCCTTATTTCCCTTTCATTCAGAATTTGTTATCACAAAATACAATATTACCATCAATTTCAAAACCAGCAAATGGCAGAGACATACTGGGCGTAACACGGTGTTCGTCAAAATAAGTTTGGGCATCTCACAAGTACATGTACCACACCTATTTTTAACGAGCCTTCCGCATTGTGCTCCTTCCAAGTTCAATACTTTTTGTACAAATGATGCAAAGTTGTTTATAGTGAAATTGAATCCATCATTTCTGCATTGTGTGATTTGCTGTGAGGCCAAAGATGATAATCTTTTTTTTAGCTGCCCTTGAATGACATTTTCTTTAAATAGCAGAGGTCGGTTGGAATTTTTCTCTCTTTTTTATTATTTTTTTGGAATGCATTTCACAATTTAAAAACAAGACTTTAGAAGGAAAGTTTTAAACAGAATGAAAAGCTGGTCAAAAAAACATCTGAAAATGTCTTTTCGGTTGCATTTCATACACTGTGAATTATTATTTGGGTGAAAAGCAACAAAAAATTCTAAAAAAAGCAAGCTCACGTCCTGCCATTTTTAGAAGGTTGATCGGCTGAAGGCAATCACACAACTTTTTTATCCAACTTATCAAAGTGTAAAAACTACAATACATGTACAACGTACAGACTAATATATTTTCAGCAATCTGATACCATGCACACTGCAGGCTAACCAAACTGGACAGCATCGCCACACACCAAGTTCACTGTACACACTGTGAAACTGGCATTGACCTTTTTCATTGAAAATCTGAATAGAGTAGCCCTTTCAACTGCACATCAACTCCATGTAGGAGAGAGTATACAGTACCCACTTTTAAAGGTACTGATTAATAAATGAACATAAAACAAGCTAAAATATCTAGTAGTTATAAATGTACAACATGGGCTGACATGTTTGTATTCTGATACACCTAACTGAATTGTGAATGACAAAAACAAATATGAACCAACGATAACATCAATGTTAAATTTCAAGGTAAAGCATGTAGTTCTACTCTATGAGGTTGAGGGGTTACATACCCAGACCAACCCAATTTGTAGGTTCCTTGCTATTTTTGTTAAACAGTACAGTAATCAATAAGTTCTTTGCCTTTCATTTCTTTTCTAATATCATTCTTTATGACTTTTTTTTACATATATTTTATTGCTATTTGTGTGTTTGTATGTATTCTACAGTAGTTCTGTTTGCATTGAAAAATTTGTAGATTTATTTCACAGTATGCACTCAGATTTCAAAAGGGCATGTCTCTAGGTATGTGTAGGGTTTACAAAATCGTCTAAATCTTACGATCACACCAGAAAAAGCTCCTGTATACTGTATGTACCGCAAAGTGTATGCCATTGCTCATGAATAGCATCATGTGAATGGCACTCCTGTAAGCTACAGTACATAAACTACAAGCAATTTGAATTTCTGAATTGCCTCCTGTGTGTAGCTGCGTGCTGGAAAAATTGATGGCAACTTCATAATTTGTGTTCAAGTGCAATCAATTAACTGTTTCTGGGTCGATTTTGCTGAACGGTGATACTGCAAATTGTATTATAAACGTTCCATTATAACTCACAACAAATGAATTATCACATGTTTTACGCATGTATCACATATCTGAAGCACCACCTCTCCCTTTATCTTCAGCTTTAATAATGTACACAGCGTCATAGGTTTTTACATCTTTTATCTAGAAAGCTGAGCATCACACATGATTAGGAAGGACGAGACAAAATGCAATGTAGTTTGAACCTATTTCCAGTGCATTATGATTTTACATGTTACAACTTAAAGCTGTTTGAATGGAGTGCTAAAATATCTAGGATCCTTAAATTGGCAATGCAGAGAAAATTTCAAAAATCAATATTTTTTCCTAAGCCTTGGATGTTTTTATTCCAATTTCTCCACTTTAATATATCTGAATATGCATGTTCCTTACAATATCATTCAATAGAGGTAAAAATAATTAAAGTTGCCAATTTCAATACCTACATTGTAGTTAAACATTTATGTTTGTTTTCTGAAAGCTCTGTCCCTCCATGCGGCAAAAATAACACACCAAATAACATACAGAATGACTGCATGCCCCACATAGACAGCTCATTTTATAATTTTTTATCAGTAAACAACAGTATGAGCTAATATCCTTCAACCTGCATTCTCATGTGCATTTTTGATATCCCCATATACATGTAGGTACATGTATGCATTATACAGTACATGTTTGTAATTTATTATTTTCATTCAGGAGCCAATCCAATCGACTTTCAATACCCAGTAAAACCACAACCCTCAAGTTTGGGCCTTGATACAAATGATTGCATTGTAATCAACTGCACGACTTGCCATTTTCACTGCCCGCGTTTCCCCTCGCTAAATTACAGTACGTGTCTACCCTACATGTACATGTATACCACCCAGTACGATGTAGCTTGGACGTGAACGTGACCAGCCATACACCCCGTGGAGTGAGAGAGCAAACTTCACTCCACAAGAATGAAATCAGATCGGTATTCACAGTTGGGGGCTCGCCCGTTGTTGAGCCAGAGCTGGGAACTAGTAAAGATTACTGAGAACTCTGAAAGGAACACACACATCTTGTTCTAGAATACACTACACTGTTCCATCAGAGAGGCTGCAATCAGGGATGCTTGCAAACCAGTACATTAACAATAACGATAATAATCAGACAGTTCTTATGCACATCATACCTTTGAAAAACGTTTCAAATGAATATACAAGAAGTTATGTTACAGTTGTTTGAATAGGTGGGTATTTTGGCGTTCATAAATTTTAGCGAATTCATTGAAGTTCAGATCTTATCACACATTGGCAAGATATTATTTTTATATTTTTAAAGAAAAATGCACAAAATCTATGGGCATTCTAATGAGTGAAAAATTGTATCAAATTCATGTCCGCAAAATTCACAAGAATAAAGACCACCGCGAGAATTTCTGCCTAACAGTACAAATGTAAGCCAATGTTATCCATACTTTCACAAAAGCCATCATTTCTAAAGTTCAGTACATGTACATTGTATAGACTACAAGTGTAAACTCAATTTACCATTTATAAGACATTATTAATTCAACACACTTGATGAAACTAAATACAAAAAAATTATTTGCAAACACATAGCCTTCTGTAGCCTTCTTTGCAATTCCAAACACATAGATATACATATAGTACACATGGTTTGAAGCCCAAGGTTGAACTGCAATTTCCCCATTTATACGTTTGCAAATGTGCAGGCACATACATGTATGCACATAAAACATAATTCCACACCAAGATTTTGTTACACTCATTGGAGAAAACACAAATAATTGATCTTTTATCGTTTAATGTAGAGAAAAGATTATAATAACTCATTTTCATTTTTTTCCTATTTTTTTCTTATTTCTTCTTCTGAAAGGGGAAGGTTATTTTGACAAAATCATGTTCATGTAATGGTGGCCCCAACCCATAAAAACACAGTTCCCATATTTTGGTTGATTTTGACTTTTGGGCATTTTAATTTAAAGTACTGTACACTGTAGTGTACTGGACATAAAAGAAATTTTATTCCTTCTTATTCTGTGGAAAAATGTTGAACAAGAGTCACATCTGGGACTTTCATTTGTGATCATGAAGCTATTGTTAATTCTTGAATAAAGTTGTTTATTTTGTCCAAGCCATTTGTCCCTTCTGCTCAAGCATTCATATCATAACAGCTTCATGATCACAAAAAAGGTCCAAGGTGCAACTTTTGTTCAACATTTTCCACAGAATACGATGAATGGAAATTTCTTTTGTGTCCATCTACATGTACTGTAGCTGAATTGTGAATGCTTGAATGGAGATTGTTTACTTTGTCCTTGCCCTTGGTCCCTCCAGCTCACAGTGATTCTAATTCATAAGACATTGGCCAAATTGCAAATTCAAAAGTATGTTTCAAACTAGTCCAGACTATGGCCATTTTTTACTCACAGGTTTGCCTTGGTGATTGTCTTTGCAGCCTGCTCTGTGATTAGGTGATCCGTCAGCTGACCAAAGGTGCTCCTCCGAGTCTCGATATCTTGCATTGATGCAGCCTCTCAGTATGTAGGAATCACCTTCAATAAAAAAAAAAAAATATGAAGATATTCTCTGAAAAAAGCTATGTACATGGATAGTCATCATAAACTGTTCAAGTGTTGTAGAAAATACAAAGAGAAACGGTTTGAGATGGATGTCGGGCCTCTACATATATTATATGTACATGTACAGTGTAAGTGCCCACTCAACTGGCAAAGTAGTTCAAAAATTGTACTTGCTCGCCAAAATTCCTGATTGACATTGTACATGTACATCCGAAAACGGTTCATATGTTTTCAGGCATACATAGTGCACCTCAAGCCAGAAGAAGCCTATGTTAAAGTCTACTGTCAGTAAATTGTATAATGGAAGAAGAATTTTAATGGAGAATAATGCTATAACACAATAATAATAATGAGCAAACAGTTCGTATTTTTTATATAGCACATCATACCTTTGAATAAGGTCCCAGTGCGATGAAATGAAAGACCAATGACAGGAGAATATATATAAGGAGGCAGAATTTTTGTCTGTTGATGTTAATTTTGCTTCTATGAATATGGTCACTTGCCCATTTGGTCAAGTGACTTGGAGAGCTTCTTGCCAACACAGCATTTTTACTTGAACACACAAAAACTTGATGTTTAACATGGAACAAGGCATGGTGTTCTGAATGTGTTTGTTTTGAACAAAGGGCAACATACAGAAAAACTTTTCTTCCTTAAAAATGGCCCCCTATTCTGTTCTGTTGTTACTTATTGTATATTTCAGAAGTATACAGAAGAACAGATCAGGGGGCCATTTTTCGAGGAGTTCTTTTTTTTAATAGATCTACTCACCTTCTGGATTTTCTCTCCTTTTATAGCTCCAAGACCAGTCTGGAAGTAAACAAATGGAGAATAAATTTTCAATTTGTTAAAACAAAATTTGTACACTAAAGTTAATCACTGAATCAGATAAAAGTTGTTATTGTGGACAGAACACATTCAAAGTTTTGAGTACATGTATTATGGTCAGAACTACAGTTCAGAAGGCTTCAGACTCACTTGTGTGGTCCACTTATTTAATTTTGAATTGACAAAGAATATATCTCTTCTAGGATATGTTGAGGATGCCCAGACATCTTCATTGGAACCTTCGACCTGACATTCGTAATACTTTCCTTCATACTACTCCGACTTCTGGACGTTCCTGACATAGAAATTCCCTACAAATCCTTCTTGTTTCAATGGTAATCTGATTGGTCAACTGAGGCAGCACCCGATGGATTAAGATTTTAGATGGCAAATTCAAGCAACGAAAATACAAGGTGCTCTGTAAGTTCATTATAAATTGATTTGTGAAAAAGTCAGTGCTTTTACAGCATTGAAGTGGCTTAGTACGGAGGAGGAATTCAACAGAGAAGAAGAAGGTACAAGTTTAATTAAATCACTGCTACACTTGGTTCCTGATGAAAATTTTGCGCAAATTTTTGGAGTTGGAGTGCGTGGTAATCATTTTGCAATCAATGTCTTCACCATAAACTTTCCACAGGGCTAACTGGCTTGTACTTGTAGCTGATTCATAGTGCGTCAATTCACAGGGTTTCACTCAGACTGGGGGTGTCCATAGAGAAATTCCATATTAAAAAAAATGGACCCCCACAAGTGATTCTGAACTGTAGCTGTACCTAAAGACTTGCGGTTCTGTTCTGGCTAGGATGAAATCTATCAAACTAAAGTAAGGGGGTGATGTTCAAAAGTTGAAATTGATCGCATGTTGCAGTTGATCAGAATGTGCCAATCAAAATCATTGTTTCATGTAAATTTTGTAAGGAGCGCATATCATAATTTCATCTTGTGGATTTCCTTCCTCCGGTATGCGGAGATCGGCGATGAATCGCAGTTGTGACGAATCAGTCGTGCAAATATGCATTACAAAACTTTTGAACAACACCACCTAAGAGTTGTATGAAGGTTTGAGGAAGGAAATTTTGGGTGTACAGGCTGAGTCATAATCATAATTGAATATGCAGCCATCATCTCATCCCACTCACTCAAACTAAAGTCAAACAAGTTATACAGTCTAGCATAGCCCACATCCACGCACGGCATCACCCTTTCCCCGCGCCGTCAACCGCCGGAGCGGTGCGGCAGGCGGGGCCGATAGCTTGTGCCGTGTTTCACGGGCCTCATTTTGATCATCTCTTATCACATGAAGATATCTATATCATATAAAAATACATCAGATGAAAGACTTACTTGATCCTGGTCGACTCTGAGATTTTCCCATCCTTGACTACCGTACATGAGGTTTGTTATAATCCATTCAATAATTTCCTGGGATTTTCCACAGATTCCCTCTGCGAGCTAAAATAAAACTGAGTTTATGTAGCGCGCGCGGCGAGTACGTAAAACGTGTGCGTGAGTTCAACACGCGCGGACGACCTATTGAAAGAGCGAAATTTTATTGAGGGAAATTTGAGGTACCCCTCCAAGGGCGGATCCAGGCAGGGGGTCAAGGGGTTCATGTTTAGAGGTTTATGTTTAGCCTCATATTTG
The DNA here is from genome assembly GCA_036244855.1 of Temnopleurus reevesii. Taxonomy (NCBI): domain Eukaryota; kingdom Metazoa; phylum Echinodermata; class Echinoidea; order Temnopleuroida; family Temnopleuridae; genus Temnopleurus; species Temnopleurus reevesii. The sequence continues at coordinate 12,416 of BQKZ01005816.1, read as the reverse complement.
GAGGGGGATAACGTGAAGACGAAGAAGAAGAATTAAGAGGAGAAGTATAGGGAGAGGAGGAAGAGAAAAGAGAGGAGAAAGAAGAAGAAGAAGAAGAATTGAAAGTACGAGTAAAATAATTTCATTTGATTTGTATGATGGTTGGTTGGTAAAATATTACAATTTGTTATAGCTGTTTTTTTCAGCAAGGCCGTAATAAAAACAATTATTACAGAGTGAAAAGAAATAAACATATATGTAATCAAATCAAACAACTAAGAAGTAATTCCGACATACAAATATAAATACCATACAGATCATATACAGACTGGGTATTTCATATAGGCGGGTTTCAAAATTCATATTCAAATTTATGTGCGTTTCTTGCTACCGAACGTAGTTACGGGGTAGTTCCTAAACCGTTTGATAACAATAATACTACAATACTTGGAATCCAGTTTGCATACATTACTTGTTGCTATGTCGGGCAAGCCTCGGGCAAGCTTTAGGGTTGTCAAGAACAACATTTGTGTTTAAGGTATGCATAAAATTTGCATCTATTAGTAAACCCGCCTATTATGAACATGCAGGGTTTGATATCTTTTTCAGTTCAGTTATACTGTAAAAAGTGTGAACGGGCTTCTGAACTCAATCGATCGACGGCGAGGGCCATTTGATATGACTTATTTACATAATACTAATGAATCATCAATGGTAGATTTGTAGAAAGATAGATACTTCCGTGGATATCTGGAATGATGAACTAGATTGATCAACCATTTATACAATTCACTGTGAGCAGAAGGAAGAAAGGCATGGGATAAAGTAAATTGCATCCATTCAAGCATCAATACTTGCTATACACGCGATAACTATTTCCGAAAAATTAAGTCGATCGCCAATTCAATGCATGCTCCTTTGTAACGCTATTCAAATCAGAACCGGCTTGTTATTGTTGTGTCCGCACAATTCAATACACGGCTTACGGCTCTATTCTCCATGACCAACTTTATTTAACTTTATTTAACTTAAGATGTAGAAATACTCTATATCGTGTTCTAAATGGAGACAAAATATTTTTTCACCTCTCTTATTCGGTGGAAAACGTTGAAAAAGAGTCGCACATGGGACTTTCTTTTGTGATCATGAAAATATTTTGAATTCTTGAATGAAGTACAAAAGGCCTGGGACAAAGTAAATTACATTAATTCAAGCATTAACAAATAGCTAGATGTACACCAAAAATCCCATCCCTCTGTGAAAAGAACATGAGTCGCACTTAGATCTCTTGTGATCATGAAGTTATTGTGAATGCTTGAATGAAGTTGTTTACTTTGTCCCAGTCCTTTGTCCCTTTTGATCACAGTGCTTCTCTCCTCCGGTACAGGGAGATCGTTTCAGCCGGAGCTACGGGCGATACGAGGGAACATCAGAGAAGATGCCGCAACCGGGGAACGATTTCATTGACCTATTTCATTTGTTGATCAAATAGGACCAAAAAGGGTGNATTTGGGAGCTCTCTCACTCACAAGGTTGATGGTAAGGGTAGCATAGATCACCACAAGTCAACATGCATTGTCATAAAAGTGGACCTTTAAGTCGATTGCCAATTCAATGCATGATCCTTTGTAACGCTATTAAAATCAGAACCGGTTTGTTATTGTTGCGTCCGCACAGTTAAATACATGCATGACTATGGCTCTATTCTCCATGACCAACTTTATTTAACTTTATTTAACTTAAGATGTAGAAATACTTTATATCGTGTTCTAAATGGAGACAAAATATTTTTTCATCCCTTTTGTATACCGTGGGACTTTCTTTTGTGATCATGAAATTATTTTGAATTCTTGAATGAAGTACAAAAGGCCCGCATGGGACAAAGTAAATTACATTAATTCAAGCATTAACAATAGCTACATGGACACAAACGAAATTCCCATCCCTCTTATTCTGTGGGAAAATGTTGAACAGCAGCCGTACCTGGGACCTTCTTTTATGATCTTGAAGTTATTGTGAATGCATGAATGAAGTTGTTTACTTTGTCCTAGTCCATTGTCCCATTTTGCTCACAGTGCTTCTCTCCGCCGGTACATGGAGATCGTTTTAGCCGGAGCTACGGGCGATATACGCGGGGAACATCAGAGAGGATGCCGCAACCGGGGAACGATTTCATTGACCTATTTCATTTGTTGATCAAATAGGACCAAAAAGGGTGAAAAAGCTTGGTGAAAATCGGCGGAAAAAAGGATGAAAGTGGCCATCTCCGGGGATGGGTTAAGATAAAGCTTAGATGAAAGGAAAATATAGGTCATAGGATCAATGGAGAAAGGAAAGATAAAGATAAAGAATGGAATCGTGTCGAGCTTTATAAAAAGATTATCATACAAAATATAAAGCAAATCAAAGGGCTGCAGTCCTTCTGCCCCTCCACTTTTGTCAGAGCAAAGAATTCTTTAAGTCAAGATGTCTAAATGATCGAATTTATTGGCACCTATTCCCCAGGTGACTAATCCTAACATCTTTCCTGCTACTTTTTCTACCAAAATGAACAAGGAATGAAAGCTAGGAGCAGTACATGTATTACTGGTAGAGAGAGCATAAAGATACACAAAATCATTAAATGAATCGAAAAGGCAAACATGCTTGCCACAGAATAAAGAGTTTAAGGAAACTGAAATAGACAAACTGTTCCATTTTAAAAGGAAAAAAATACAGGTACAGAAGTTAATTCGGAGGAATAATTTCCTATGTCAGTTTTTGTCTGTTCTGTGTTAAAATGCACG
>BQKZ01005815.1:17719-47543 GCA_036244855.1 Temnopleurus reevesii | reverse complement strand
ACCGATATAGCTCACTTATAACAGAAAAATTGATCCAATTTCTTTCAAACTTACAGTGTGTAGCTCAATTAGGTATAAGCATGTGAGGAAGACCTTATGAGATTTTGGGTTCGTGGGGTCAAAGGTGGCAGTGCCCAAAATTTGTAAAATTTATGTTTTTGATTTCTGATGGCATGGAACAAGCTATACATACATTGTATCTTTCTGATTGCGTGATGGCGGAGGCATAAATTTTGACCGTGCGCGTTCGAGGATTCATCTAGTTTTACTTCCTAATGTCTTTTAAATTCTAAAGATTAATATGAAATAGTATAATATCATTGGTATATAAAAAGAAAACTTACGATTTTGTGCCCAATTCTTGACTGCATTAGCAAAAAATTATGTTCGGAAAGGCTTCCTTAGTCCCATGCATAGACAAGCTACAGAGTTTTTCTAGCGCGTATTTGCCATAAATAAAACGCGCCTTTTGAATGCGTGCCTTTTTATTACGCGTGCCTTTATATGAGTGGTCCATACTAGTAGGCATTAAATTTAATTTACCATGTAAATGAGAAACGTTTCAAGTCATTTGTGAACACTGACAAAGTTTGACCACTTTTTAAGTACTTTGTTCTTGTGGCAATGTTGAGAGGTAATGAAAAATATTCTGGGTTTGAATTTAATTGCCTTTGTTGCAAGTTGAATTTTTCAAATTGAAAAAAAAAAGTAAAGTCAAATAATTTCAAATACCTGATATACATGTAAGTTAGATTTATTTCATTCCTCATTATACTTCGTATTTGTTACTTCATCAATAGATTAAATTATTTACTAGTTTCAGTTTTTATGTTTTTTTGTTTTTTTAATTTTTCATTCTTATTTTAGAGGGGGTGAAATATCAAAGTCTTGCCAAAACAAATAGAAGAAGGAAGGAGAGAAGAAAGAGTAGGAAATGAAGAGAAAAAGGAGTATAAGGAAGGAGGAGGAGAAGGACGCATGCATAGGAAACAGAGAAAGATGAAAATCTATCACAGAATATGTACAAGTCTGTATCTGTTTCTGTATCTGTATGGTTTGGTCAACAAAATGTCCGCTTTAGATAGAAAAAGAGATAAAAAAATTATATTGAATTTAAAACTTTGATTATATTACCTTTCACGGTATATTCTTTTAGCTCAGTTTTCTAAGTGAATATTGTATATTCTGTTATGTTAGATTCTTATCCTTATAAAATGTCCATGTATCATGTTTATGACAAAAAACCCCCAAAAGATATTGTAATGGACATTTCTCCTTGCTCAATTTTTTTAGAATAGTCTTCTGGGGCTTTGACAGAAAAGAGAGTTTCATCAAAAACTTTGATGATACTTTGGTGAAATTCACAATTCATTTGTGGCTTGTTACTGATATGCTCTTTCCATTTAAGTAAATGATTTGATGGGATTTACACTCAAGGCTATTCCAATAGCCATGAGAGGTAAATTTTAGCCAATTTCCACATAAATGGATATTGAAGGGGAACTTCCCCCTAATATTGACATGCTGTCAATGAATGAAGTAAAATAAAATGTCCAAACTGAAAATTTGAGCAAAGTCGGGGAGGTCATACATTCCCACCTGTGATGGGCATCCATGAATTGGCAACTTTGGCATTTAAATTTTGAAGGCATTATAGAAAACTTTTCAATCGCTTTGTACACAAAATTCAATAATTTTCTCCTTTTCAAGAAGAGCAGACATTTTTTTTCAGTTGAATGTGGTATAGCTTCATCAATTATGCAACAATGTAAAAAAAAAAAAAGAATGAAGGTGATCCCTTGGTTGAAATATAAGAATGATATTGATCCATTTTGCATGACATCACAAATTATGATAAGTGTAGCAAACTCAAGGATGCCCATCATAGGTGGAAATGAAAACTATGGAAATTCATAATCTGAACAGATTATTTGATTTTGCACAAATTGTTTGTTCATTATATTTTTCTTCAAGCACTGACAGTACATCAATGTCCGGGTGGAGTTCTCCTTTACATGTAAATTGATGGGTAATTTCAAGTCTGTACATTGTGGTGCAGGGAATAGTTTTAGATTTCACATTTGATGAGCAGTTTTAGAAATTAAAGATACATGTCAAAGACTATTCTGTACAGTTCTAGGTGAAAAAGTTGCTAAACAAAACATCTTTTGTGTAGCAATCATGATTGAATGCATAGCAAATTATGATGCGATACCAGGAAAATTATTCCCTGACTTGTATTCCCTGACTTGTATTCCCTGACTTGGGAATCAATATGACATGTTTTTCTTTATCATTTTATTTTCTAGATCTGTTAAAAAATGGCCGAAGCAGCAGAGGACATACCAGCAGCAGAAGAAGTACCAAAGAAGACCAAAAGAATCAAGCCTGATAGTTCAAATTTTCCTATCAAAGTGAGGTATTGTGGAGGTAAGATCATTTTCATAGTCGGTGGGTAGAAAGGAAGTATGCATCTGACATGAAATAAATGATGTGCACATCAGTTGCCCATTCATTTTCTACCATCCATAAGCCTCTGTCCACCAATATTGAAAACATGCTACTGTCGACATTTGGACAAAGAAGATGGACGAAATAAGCAAAATCCCATTCAAATCTTAACAATGGCTCTGGCAGACAAAAGAAAATAGTTTGCTATGCAGTGAGCAGATGTGACGCCTGCTGCTTGTAGAAATAATGGGGAAGGTTATTTTTTCTTTTTTTGTGATGCAGCCAGTGTGAAGGCTTATATCCTTTGATTTCATGATGTGTGTAAACGTAGACTATGTTCAGTGGCAATGGAATGCTTTCTAAAAACTGTACAAACGTGTAGGGTAGCAAGCTATTGTTCTTGAACAAAAGCTTGCCAAAGGAAGGTTTATTTTATGAAAGCATTCTGGTGCCAATACTGTTTATTTTAGTACCGGTTTTGTGTTTTCCTAGTTCAAATCTATTCTTGATGCCTTGACAGATTGCGGAACTTAAGCAAGAGGACGGAAGGGCTGATCAGGACGTTATTTCTCAAGCGCGGGAAAATCTAGCGGGCGGCTAAGAGTGAGAATGTTATTTCAGGACGGTCTTCGCCAGGAATAAGGTTCTCATCAAGACGCTAGTGTGATGATGTATTTTACGTCATCACACTAGCGCCCTACTCATTATACCGTCCTCTTCTAACGTTGGCAATGCTTAATGTATTTACCAACACAACGCTACTTCTGGAACGGACCTTGGTTAGAGCTAACGTTCTGATCAGCCCTTCCGTTCTCTTGCTTAAGTTCCGTATCATTAATCAATGAGACATTTAAGCAGTAATTTACTTGACAAAGCATTATAATGTGTATCAATTGAGGGGTTTCGCATTGACCTGGTGAATTGATAAGAAATTTGAAACCTTTAGATAATTTTTTTTTTTAATTTTTGAAAGGAAGTGTATCTCGGTCATTTTGAAAGCTCCTTTGTTTGACTACTAAGCTTTCCACAAAATTTGCCAATAAAACCATCTTACTATTTGTCCTTTATTCTAAATACAAACTAATCATACTCATTTGAAAACTGAATTGATTTTTATGTTGTGTGTGGTTGGAATCTCTTGAATAGTCCATTATTACTAGTAGTGATATATTATATTTGGTGTTTGCTTCGTAGTATGTTCCATGCCATTTGAATACTGTGAATTCTTCCCGGACTACGAGAAATGCCGGAAATGGTGGGAGGAAAACTTCCCCAGTATCTTCGAGGAGGCGATGAAGGTTGGAGAAGGGGGAGATGAAGGAGAAGGAGAGGACGGAAAGAAAAGACAAAAACGGGGTAAGTGATTGAGAGATGGTGTTCTGAGGTCCAAAGCTGTCTGTGATATCGAGCCACATTGCGAAAGACATGTTTTGAGTTATGGTATGAAGTATAAGTGCTGTTTGTGTAAATGTGGATAAACATCTTTTCCTAATTTTGAATTCATTTCCAGATTATAAACTGCATCTAACATGCGATCAAAGGTGTCTTTAAATTTGAAAATGTTACTAGGTAATAGAAAATAGAAAACTGTTTCAGCAATACCTGTAGGTGGGTTCACTAATAGATGCAAATGTTCTGAATTCTATATACTCATAGTTTGTTCTTGTCAAACAAAAGCTTGCCTGAGACTTCCCCGACAGACGAACAAGTAATGTATGCAATGTGGATTTCAAATATTTTAGTTCATTTGTTACTAGTAACCATTTTAAGTAACCATTCGTTGGCAAGAAATGAGCATCAATTTGAATACATTAGTAAACCGGCCATAGAAATAAATTCATATGTGCTTATGTGTATGTCGACAATGGATTCAAATAGATTGTACTTATTCTCTTTAATAGAGGATATGTACCATTTGCAAAGAAAGAGCATGAAAAGGATTTAGTTGTACTACAAGGATTTAGTTGAATCTAATAGCAACTAATCAATTTATGAGAATTCATGAACATTATAGAAATGTCACATTCGAAATGAGTTAAAAATGACCATATTATCTAGGATTTATTATTTATTATATTTCCTTTTTGCACAGGAGGACGTGGTGTAATCAAAGCCAAAAAGCAGGTAGAAAAATCCAGGATCACTGTCGGCAGAGTGACAAGAAACAAGAAGAAATTTGTCACTGTAGTCCGAGGCCTTGAAACTCATGGTATGTATTGCTGATTTGTAGTAATGACAAACTAACCTATAACCATCTGATCATCAATGTGTAGCTTTAGAAGTAAAATGTAGACTTGATATTATGCTAGATAAAATGTTGCTTCGATCACTATATGGAAGATAAATTAGTTAAAGTTATTAACATTCAATGTAATTTTAGATCCATTCTTGCGCAATTCAATTAAACTTCATTGTGCCATAGAAATCATAATAACCAATGAAAGATACAATCCTGAATTTTAACAAAATTGATTTAAATGATATCGATTACAATATATTTAATGTTATAAATTTATGAAATTTACATCAATTTTTTTTGTAATTTTGCTCTTTTTGGTTTCAAAATAGACGTCCCGTTGAAAGAAGCTGCCAAACTCTTCGGAAAGCATTTCTCGTGTGGATCGTCAGTGTCCGGTGGAGAGGAGATCGTTATACAAGGAGACTTCGTTGATCAAGTCATAGATTTAATAGCTAAAAAATATCCACAGGTAAGGACAGGTCAATAGACCACTTTCGTAATGTATTCAAATTTATTCATGTTTGACCCAAGACGAACTATGTATTCAGCCATCCAAAAGTAATGAGAGTACAAAAATCAGAATGCTACTTTCATACATTAACGTTGCTCGATTGGAAAAACATTGTAGCTTGACCAATCTAACAACAACCACTGCATGCTATCTACATTACTTCTATTGAAGTAAGATTATATTATATCAGGTGATCAAATACTTTGTCAATGTGCGTTTGACAAAGAAGCGAACATAAAATTTGAATACATTACACAAGTTATCTACATGTACTGGGGAGATAATTTGGTTTAAGTTTTCCTGCCATTAGTTTGTAAAGCCCATAATCTCAGCTTCAAGTTTTTCAATTTTTGCAGTACATATTACAGAGTCTGCAGTCAAAGTCTACTCAAATCATTATGGGACCCCAATCGGAGCATAAACTGATGTAGTCTCTCATTGCAGACACCCTATTATACACTGCACAAAATGATACTGCGAAAGCCAATGGTTTGATCCTGCAGACTACCCTGTTTGCAGTTAACATTTAAGAATATTATGAACAGAAGAATAGACCAGAAGAAACCTATTCAACACATTCTATGTATTAATTTGCATAATTTTAGAAATGAGATGAAATGAAGAGAGAATTTAATACATCAATTAATGTTTTTCCTATCAAACACAAAATTATTTCCCTTGTATTTATCCAATGTAGATTGATGAAGATGACATCGAGGACATCGGAAACCAGAAGAGGTGATGAAAGCTGCCCAGAGGATGGAGAGAGAGAATGAGATGTCCCTCGTCAAGAGGGACAGAGGAAGAGAGGAGGAGTCAGCCGGATAAAGCAAGTTTTAAGAACAATCTAAAAATCAAGAGATAATATTGTGGGTAAGAATACTCACAATCTGGAATATCATCGTCTGCCAATCCACACCCAATTCTCGCCACCAACTACAAATATAAATTCATAACCAAAGAGGGCCTTTTCCTTTGTAATTAAATTATTCTAGCTGGGAAGTTCACTTCTGGTATTAGTCAAATATTCCTGTGTGCAATGCATTATATATTTTCGTCAGCTTGTAGATAGGAAAATGAGGTTTGTTTTTTTAACATTTGATGGCACATTTCTTAATATCATGGGATTTTTCTATGAGGTTGCATATTGTACTTTCAATAATACTAAATGAATAAAAACTTGGATTAACGGTAGACTTTATGTGGGTATAGATTTCCAAACAGGAAGTTACTTTCCCAGTGCAAAAGGCCTGATATCTTGGATATTGCGAGATATTGTTTGTTATCACCTATTGTTGGTAGCGAGAATTAAGCAGTGTATTTAGTGCCAGAAATAGGTAGGACTAACTGTTTAGAGTGAGGCATAACACAGCATCTACATGAGTAATTTGCTTGGTGTAGTTACACACAGTCTCTCCTACTTATTAGTTACTGGCACTATATGAACTGTCCTGATTGGGTCTAATGTATTGCAGACTTTATTATTCTTGAACACAACAATTGTACTTGAAAGTACAATCAAATCCGTTTATAGTAGTATTTATAGATCTGCCAAGGGGCATACATCTCTAGAATATTCATTAGGTTTGAGTGAATGCCAAGAAGATCAACCAGGGCAGTGTTTCACAAAATCATTCTTAAAGTTATGTACGATGTTAAGAAAGACTTGAGTACGTTTATGTTTATTTATGAACTGATACAATTGCGTAAAGTTGTTTGTAAAATCTTTCGTAACTTGGTGAAACACTGCTCAGGTGTGTTTTGGGGATGAAATCAAGAGAACAAAAATATCATTTTTTGTCGAGCCTTTAGAGGGGTTAAACTTAGTATATTGTATCTTATGAATATTTCAGAAAGTTGGCAGCTCTCTTGCACAACTGAAATACTGCATCGATTTATGAACGATAATGGGAACTCCCCAAATTGGGAATTCATGCATGTACAACCTTGCAAGTTTTATTGCCTTTTTTCTTCAAAATGAATGCTGCATTGTGCCAAGTAAAGGAGTGACATCATCTTCAATGAGGACTGTCTACATTGTACACTGCAATCTGAAGGATAAACCCCAAGATTCAGAGCAAAAGAAGAAAACCCGAACAAATTTTTCTTTCTTTTTATAATTCACCTTGTTCTACAGTTACAATCTCCAGAAGGGCTTTTTTTTGCCTTTCATTGTGTAGTGACTAGTGAATTTGGATTGTGTCAGCATTTGATAAATACAATTTCCAAGATATTTTGGTTTGAAAAACCAAGAACTACTCCAGACGAATTTACTTTGTTAAAGGCATGACTAATTTTGAAGAATATCCAGAGAAGTGGACCCTTTTGCATGTATCCATACCGTCTATTACACATATCTCCATGCCAACCTAAACCTGTATTTTGGCTCTTTATCCTGCTAAGGGGATATGGAAATCTATGTATGCCAGTAATTATTGAGAATCTTGATATGTCTCCCATAACCCCTTATTGATCCTGATATTAAACACCGGGGCAATCTCAGTAGAGTGTCATCATTGTTACGCTAGCAGTGATGTAATTCTTGACGACCATTCAAAGAAATTTGTTGATTCTTAACATGTTTGTAACAAACTGAAGGGATGCAAACCATTCCAGAATATACACGAGGTGCATTTTTGTATGAATTCATCACAAGTGAATGGTGGAAAGCATGGTTATTGTTGTCATGTTTTGTTCAGCTGTTTCATTCACATTTTTATCTTCTTCTCATGCATATTCTGGAATGGTTGGCATCTCTATTGTGGTCAAGATATTTACGCTTTTTGAGAGAGCAAAATACCAGTATTTATAAAGATGGAGATTAACTATTACCATGGACCTCTCCTAGGTCCATGCTATTACATATCTTTATATAATGGCAAAAAAAAAAATGAATTGTTCTTTTCTGTAGGGTTCACAATATATGAGGACACAAGATTCCCTGATTTTTCCAGATTGCAAAATTTCAGTACAGTCAAACCTTGTTATAAAGAGCACTGATATAACGAGCTCTCGTTATAACAAGGTATTTTTCCTATTGTATTTTTCTCTTTGTATTTTATTGTAATTTGGCCCTGATATAACAAGGTTTCAATAATAAAGAGGTAATTTCTCTGGTCCCAAAGACCTCCTTATAACGAGGTTAGATCGTATAACGATGTGAAACATAATTCGCTAATTTCTACATACATTTATTTTGAAATATCCTCAATTACCAAAAATTTATTATTGCTGACGTCAAGGTTCCAACTATTTGAGAGAAAAAAAATCCTTGATTTGCGGGATTTTCATCAAATACCCTGACTGGAAAAAAGTGAAACTCGTTTTCCAGGTTTTTCAGGTAGAGTGGGACCCTGTTTGTCTACTTTTGCAGCAAAGGCATAGATTACAGGAGTTTGTCACTTTACCCACTTTCTTTGGTCATTATATTCATTGTAATTCTACCTTTGCCAATATGGAGGTTTCAATTTCATTCGTCATTTGTCACAGTCACAGTTGTCCGGAAGTATTACGTCATGGTCTTGCTCGTCTGCTTATTGTTACCTGTGACGTAACAATAAGAAGACGTGCAAAATTATGACATACTTCTTCCGGTCGACGTGCCCTTCATCATAGTTGACTAAAATCGAAAACACCATAATAAAAGGTATTTTGTGTCTGAATTTTTATTGTGCATTTGCAGCTCTATTCATAGTTTATGAAGATAGAGATGATAAGACTGTAAAAATTGTAATCTCCAATATACTTCTTATCATTTTCAATGTGAAACAATGCAAATGATGAATAATAAAGGCAATGTAAGCAAATCTTTCCATGTAGCTATTGTACATTTATTTTTGTAGTATAAATAGCATTATAAAAATGTTATATATTTCATGATAAACATATATAGTGACAATATAAAATGGTGAACATGCATCAACATTTTTTAGAGCTGCAATCTGCATGCATAATAGCCAAGGTGAGATGTACAGTTAAAACTTGCAACAATATTTTTTGACATTAGAAGAACTCTAGAACTTCCATGGTTTAGTAAACTCAAAATGACGGAATAAGGTTTGCGGTAGCACCATGTGGTGTGGGAATATGTTTCATAAAATGGTCCCAAATGGGCCAAGCTGAGCTTGAGAATAAAGGTGAAGAAAAACAATGTTTCAGCTTGATTTAACTAGCCTGTCCTCAGTTGAAGGAAATATCTCAGGGTGAAACTCCCTGCTTGTGTCTTCTTAACCTGAGGTTCTCTTACTGCTTGTGTTTTTCACCCTGAGGTGCTAAATCTGCCTGGAATGATGTATTTTTTTCACCTTTCTTTTCTGCTCAATGTGATGTTACCGCAAAATTTGCTCTTCTCATTATTGGGAGCTGGTGCTAAAAAGTTTTATGCATACAAGGTTTCCGTGATCCCCGACAATAATAATGATCACGTATACCCCATATCAAGCGAAATTCCAGTACAGTGGAAACTCGGTATGAAGAGATATGATATAACAATATTTCTGATGTGAAGAGATAACAGTATGGTCCCAGCTCTTTATAATCCTTTTTTTAACCCTGCTATAATGAGATTACTGCTATAACAAGGTATTTTTTAGGGTCCAAACTATCTTATTATACTGAGTTTCCACTGTACAAACATCCAAAAACCCGCCTAATTGAATCAAGGATGACACAGAACTTAAATTTACTGACAGGGTTCATCAATGACAGGTTTCATGCAACAGGGCTCAGATGCTCTCTTACAGTACACAATCACCAAAACTGGAGACCATTACAAGAAAAATTGCAAAAGATCTTAAAGGGGAACCAACCCCTGGAATTATCATGCTCTCATTGAAAGAAGAAAAATCAGATGAACTGAAAATTTGGGCAAAATCGGACAACCCGTTCAAAAGTTATGAATTTTCAAAGTCACAGAGATATGACGATCACTGCAGCTCATGCAGATCCATGCAATTGGCAACACCGACTGAATCTGTGACGTCATGTCGGACAACTCCTCATTCACTTTGTACACAGAATTTTAAAAAAAATGGATTTATGTAAAATTTAGAGTAAGGTTGCAACATCATTTTTCTCGAAATACATGCAGCATCAATACAGAAAAGTTATATCCCAACCAAAATATGACACTTTGTTAACTTTTCTGAATAAAAAGGAGAAAATGTGAAATTTTGTATACAGAGTGAATGAGGAGTTGTCCGACATGACGTCACAGATTCCGTCGAATTTGCTGATCACACGGATCCCCATTACTATCTCTGTGACTTTGAAAATTGATAACTTTTCTAAAGGTTTTCAGATTTTGCTCAAATTTTCACAGTTTGTACATCTGTTTTTTCTTCATTCGATGAGAACACGATAATTACAGGGGTTGGTTTCCCTTTAAGTTTAAGGCAGTATACCACCAAGTTACAAACGACTTTAAGAGCGACTAAGCACAAGAACTGATACCAGTCCTGGGTGGCGTTTCATGGAGTTAACAACAACTTTGAGAACGACTTTGACTATGACTGAATGATGGAGGATGGAGTATAACACTTGATAACCTACTCCAGTTTTTATTTTCTTTCTTTCATAACTTTAGAAACGACTTGGTAAAACAATGTCCTATATCTAAATAACATTGTGTATTGAACCTACAATAAGGAATGATAATTCAGCCAGAAAATAACATTTCAAAATACATATATGAGTTAAACTCTTCAAACAAAAAGAAGACAACAACAAAGAAAACTAGGAAGAAGATGAAAAAAAAAAAGAAAAAAGAAGAATTTGACGACAAAGGAATATGAATGTGCGTCAAGAAATCTAAACCGAAATTATTCAGACAAATGACTTAATATTTTGATCACATTAGCTAGTCACAAAAATATAGTGAAGAAAAAACCGATGATAATCCATACAATGAAATTTAACTTTGTTATCAAATTAGTATATATGAATACTCATAAGCCCGTATTCTGATGTCAGGTTTAACTTAAACTAGAGTTTAAATCTGTGGTTTAAGTATGGAAAGCCAAAAGAGGCTTGAATCTATAACAGTTGGTGATTAATTTACCAGCACATTTGGCACTCATAGTATTAAAAACTGTCTTGGAATAAAAACTTTAACAGTTTTCTACATTATTAAAGCATGGGAAAAGAGAGTAGTTAACATAAGAATTATATAGTATAAATAAAGTTTTGGCACTTTTGGCTACCCATACTTAAACCACAGATTTAGACCAGGGTTACCTTAAACCTCACTATCGGAATAAGGGCCATAGACTTTAAATATGAATATAAATATTTGGCAAGAAAATGGACAAATAAATTCAGTTTGATTTCAGAAGAAAAAATCCCTGACCACCACAGAGCCAAAACTACAGTCAAACCTCATTATAATGAGGTCCTTGGGACCAGAGAAATTATCTCTTTATATTGAAACCTTGTTATATCAGGGTCAAAATACGATAAAATACAAAGAGATGGGACAAGGAAAAGTATCTTGTTGTAACAAAATCTTGTTATATCAGTGCTCTTTATAATGAGGTTGGACTGTATTATGGTCAGCATCATGGCAAAGGGATGACAATTTTCTGCTCTCATTATTTCACAGTATTCTTCTTAATCAGAACTGTTTGACTATTTTTTCTCAATAACATACAATCTGTTATAATAAGCTGATGTAACAAGCTCTCATCAAAACTAGTTGATTTTCAGGGCCCCCAACTCTTACTTTTCAATTACATTTTAGCACCAATAAGAAGGTTTCCATAGAAAGAGGAAAATTTACTGGTGCCAAAGACCTCATTATAAAGAGGTTTGACTGTAATATTTACGGACTTGAAACCTCCAAAATAACTGTTCACTAATTACATCTGAGTATATCATATAAAAGCACTGTAAACAAGGATCAAAACAAAACAAATTTCTAGGTGAAAAAAAATACATGGAAATTTGAAATACGAGCTTCTCTTGTTTTGTGGGCTATATTGGAAATTTTGAAAATTCTTAATTCGAACGTCAGCGACATACACAGTTGTTTGGAGTTCCAATAAATACATACATTTAAATATTGTCTGCCATCAAAATTAAAACTCTTGTAAAAATTTGCAATAGAACAATGCGAACTTAAGCAGTGATGGGAGAAAAAAACAAAACAAATCTCTTGGTGGAATGTGTTTTTTTTTCATTCAGTTTAGCTGAACGATTTTGTTTGGAGAAGAAATTGAAGATCTTCTGTCTTTCACTTTTACAAAATTTGATTGTACTTCAAACTTGCTTTTCAAACCAATTGATTAATTATGAAAGTAATGTAAACTTGATTGTATTAATTTTTTTTTGCTGGGATAGTCTCTGAAAGCTATAATTTACAAATTTATTGTATACGTTACAATGATTCTTACTCTTTATTTATTGGAAAATGATCATCTCCCATTCCCAATTCCCCATTGCATATTGTTATGAATAGGACCAACTGTTCTATATAATCCTATATGAATAGGACCAACTGCTCTATAATAATATTCCCATAGAGATGAAAGGTTCTAACCAACATCATTCATACTTCTTGCAATATCAAAATTTATATCCTATTCATAAGATTGTATCCATTGTCATTGGTCAATGATTAAAAATATTTTCACTATGAAATAAATTGGATATAGTGTGACGTCATCCTCGGAATAGTTTTTGTTATGAAAAATATTCTGACGTCATCTTTTTGATAACTTGGTATTCAGCTATCGCTACCCGATAATTGCAGTCTGCGATGTCGAGCGATCAAAGGTCGTCAAAACATAAACAACAATGGCAGCCCGCAGCCCGATGACGATGAACCGAGATTTAATCTCATACTTGATGATGATTTGGAGGAATTCATTTCATCAACAGATTACAAGTAGGATATGAAATTGCTTACTATTTTGGTTTACTTGTGTAGGATATAAATCAAATACACAATGCACATTTTTCGAAGTACTATATGAAATTATGGATTTTTAAGAGACCGGCAAAGTGACTATTTTCTTTGGGGCTGTGCCCCTCAGAAAATAGTGCTATGCCAATCACCTCACAATCCATAATTTCAACTAGAACTTCTCAGTGCATGGTATATTTAATTACTCTCCTGCCCAACCCTTCATGGAAGAGTATTGGTATGCTGAGATCAAGTTTCTGAGGAGCATTGTCACAACTCCAAGCCCATATCTCAAAGATGAAAGGCCCTAATTCCCCGATCACATAGGACCCCGGAAGGAGGACGATTCACCGCGACTCGTTGTTCTGATGCAGTATTCTGTAAATTAACAAAGAGTCGGGGTGAATCGTGTTGCTTCCGGGGTCCTATGTGACCGGGGCTTAAACACGGTCATGTTTATCTCTCTTTCCTCAGCCTTCCTGGCAAAGTGTCCAGAAAAAGACAAATTGCTCCGACAAAGATCCTGAGGAATGTTGCTCTATGTTGTTCTATATTTATCTATTATCTTTCTATTACATTATGCCTTTTGCATGTTGTTATTGTTTTTTAATGCAAATGTGAAATAAATGAAATTGAATTGTAAAACTGAATTCGCAGCATTTTATATCTCCAGATGTAAGGTCCGTAGCAAAGCCAAACTTTTATTTCATTCCTAGCTCTCAATACCATAGCCATCAGACAGAGACCCTTTGCTGCTACAGAGTTCTTGAGGAGTACAGTCTAACCTCGTTATAACGAGGTCGTTGGGAACATAGGAATTACCTCTTTATATTGAAACCTTGTTATATCAGGGTCAAAATACAATAAAATACAAAGAGATGGGACCAGGAAAATGAGCATCTTATAACGAAAGCTTGTTATATCAGTGCTCTTTATAACGAGGTTTGACTGTATTATCATACGGCTCACGACGTGCCATACACCTCTCATTTGCAACCTTCCACTGCATAGTGTTATGAGTAAACTGCTCCTGAGGAATTCCTGAGCAGTGTCGTCTTGGCTCAGAGCTTATCTCAAGACAAAAGTTCTGAAGCAACAAAGGGTCTCCCATCCCCAGTGAGTCCCTTCCTACTTCTCCCTCTCCTTTTCTCTTCTTTTTCAAGGTATTTTTTTTTATTGTTTACGAATATGTTCAGTTAAATATTTCTTTCTAGGGACCAGCGTTTCACAAGCACTGCTTCAAGCTGGTTCCGATTTCATTTTTTATTCACTTATTATCTTTAAATAACATATCCTTTATATCAATTTTGTTGTTATTTGATGTATCTATGATATTTGGTTTTGGTTTACTTATTATCTTTTAATATCGTATCCGTATTTATACATGTAAGTCTACAATTATGTTGTTATTTGATGCATCTATGAACTTTGTATTATTGTTTGTTTGTTTGTTTGGAAAATGAAATAAAAACAAATCTTGAATCTTGAATCTTGAAAGGTCACTAATTGTTGTAGAACTCCACTGTCTCATTCCCATCCCTCCATTGCGTAGCGCTCCGAACGAGACCCACTGCTCCAGCCGACTTCCTGAGGGGTATTATCGTGGCTTACGAGGCTGACTTTGAGCTCTGTCATATGCCGAGCTAGTGAGGTTAGAATCTCATGGAGCAGCTCCTTGCTTAGCAGATGCATCTTGGGATTGTGTGCAACCTGGCGAGAGAGAAAATTTATCAAATTATTTGTTGTAAATGCTGCTACTGACTCTGGTGTAACATGGATGTCAACCTGCCGTATTTCGCGGAATTTAGTACGTTTATTGACCCAAAATACGGCCATATGTTTATTCCCCATTTTAGTACGGTATTTTCATATTTCAGTATACACTATCGATTCTCCCCTTATTTTACACCTGCGCTGCCACTGTGTGTATGCACAATACACGATGTATTAACCTCTGCGATTGTGTGTGTGTGTTGGGAAAATTTGCAATTTGATCAGGTCCTCAAAATTTTATCGGGTATCAACTCGAAAGATCGATATCTTTCCCAAGTGCCCTATGTGTGCTACGTGCAACATAACTACTTTCAAGAAGATCCCTGACTACATCTTCCCATACAACTCGTGTCAAAGATTACTACCTGTACACGGTACACTATGGCATGGACTACGTTAAAATATCGTGCACACAAATATATGAATGACAGATGAATGACGTTGCTGGGTCGTCATGAACACGTGAACAGAAAGGATACATCACGTTGGTTTTTAAACAATGAAAATACTTTTTTTGAGGGCAAAATACTGTCTTTTGCCTCATGGAGTCCTTTTTTTTGGTTGGCAAAGGTTGGCATCCCTGGTGTTATCTCATACATGATCATCATCTTTGTCATATTTAATATAGTCATCATCATCATCAAAACCATAACCATCACTATTAGTCTACAACAAACACCATCATCATCATCATCATCATCATCATCATCATCATCATCATCATCATCATCATCATCATCATCATCATCATCATCATCATCATCACCACACACCACCATCACCATCACCACACACCATCGTCACAATCATCACCACCACCACCACCACCACCACCACCATCACCACACACCATCATCACATTCATCACCACCACCACCACCACCACCACCACCACCACCAACACACACCACCACTACAACCACCACAGCCACAATTACAATTAATACCACCACCATTACCACACATCAACACCACCAGTCAATACTATTGCCTCACTATCATCACAATCATTGCCATCATCATCTTCATCACCATCACCACCACCACGAACACCACCACCATCACAACCAGCACCACAACGTTCAGCAGCATCATTATCATAACAAATATCATCATCCTTATTATTACAAACAACACAACTATCATCATCATAATCTACCACAAATACCATCAATATTAATATCACTTTGTCATTCTCACCTTCGGGAAGCTCCTCACAATAATCTTCAGAGCATGATCCTTCATATCCTTAGCTCCGACCCGGTCAGCAGCGTCCAGTATCTGGACAACATTCTCAGTAGAGATATTGACCTCCAGATTCTCCTTGCAGAACCCCTGGATGCGATTATTGGTGAAGCTAAAGAAGTCTGGAGCAGAGAAGAGGTAGAGGGAGTCTTCAGCTGGCATGTCAACGGCACCGTGGTAAATGTATCTGAGAAGAGAATCAAAGGCTTGCCTGGATGGGATCGTCTCTCCTATCGTCACCTGCAAGATTAGATTTGAGAGCAAGAGCACAATTTCAAAAAGTGAGGAATTGGTCATTTCCTTGGGTTGGGCCTTTGACTTTGAACAGACACAAACACACAATACAGAAGAAACTAGATGAATACTCGACCGCACACGATCAAAATTTATGCCTCCGCCATCACGCAATCAGAAAGATATGTACGGCTTGTTCCATGCCATCAGAAATCAAAAACATTTTACAAATTTTGGGCACTGCGACCTTTGACCCCGTGAATCCATAATCATACATAATTGAGCTACACACTGTAAGTTTGAAAGAAATTGGTTCAAGTGTTTCTACATGGTGACCTTTGACCTTTGACCTTTAACCCACTGAACCCAAAATCTAATCAGTTCATCCTCACATGCTTATACATACTGGAGCCAAGTTTGGTTGAAATCTGTACAGCAGTTCTGAACTTACTGCGGTAACAAGCTATTTTGGGTGATTTTTTACAAGTTTTTTGGCTCTATGACCTTTGACCTTTGATCCACTGAACCAAAAATCTAATCAGTTCATCCTCACATGCTCATACATACTTGAGCCAATTTTGGTCAAAATCCATCCTGCGGTTCTGAACTTATCGTGGTAACAAGGTCCAGACGGACGCACGCACGCACAACCCGAAAACACCACCTTACGGTGGCGGAGGCATAAAAACAAAGAAATACAAATTCCAAGTAAGAAAGATTCTCCTTCACCCATACAAATATCTTCTTAACTAGAAATTGCGCGCTCGGCGGGTTGCGCACCCGAGCACATGTATCCTCCGAACCAACTGCATTGCACTGTTGTGGGTTTTAGTACTGTCAGCTGAACCAGGTTGGTGGTGTATGTTGTTGAACCAGGCTCAGCAGATGTGTGATTGCTTGGAAAAGGTGAGTGCCAAGGAACTGTATCTTTTTTCAACTTTTATCAACTGCAGTTCCATGCATTTCTGTCTCTATTAATTTTGGTAGACAAATAATTTCCATAAAAAGTGTTACAGGTGTCAAAAGAAATTCTTCAAGCGTTCACAAGGTAATATTAACTATTTCTATTAAATCATGGTTACCATGGCAACCAGGACTCCGCCCCACACCAAAATCAATAGGCTTCATCCGCTATCCTTCAGACACCTTCACACAAAGTTTGAAAATGATTGAACAAGAACTCGGACCTGTATAGCGTTCACAGAGGAAATCTCTGCGGCGGACGCGGCGCGACGAGGCCAAATCCATAGTATTGTATCCTCCGAACAGTGGTTCGGAGGATACAATAATATAGTTATAACAACACGTCCAAAGGTTAACTGTGACGAAATCTATGTTTATCAGCCGCACATCACCTAAGACCCACAGATGCAAGGGGCACATTTGTCAATAGGAGCACTGGGAATAAGAAAAATGACTTTATACTTCTAAAGAGGTGCTGGAAAATACAGAATTTTTCATAAACTAAAAAACATGCTTGGTTGGGGCAAAGTGAACAAGGCCACAGCCCTATCGGCCCCTAGATCCACTTGTGGAGATCAAAATATCACACTTGACTTCCAACTATATAAATTTTGAAAACTTTCTCAAAATTTGAATTTTAAGCACCGAATCAACTCTCCCCTAATGGTTACTTGGAAAAAATGATGACATACTCACATTAACACTGTTGTTTTCCGGCATAAACGATCTGAACAGGGCCTCAAAGTACGAGCTCCTAGCAGCAAGGATGGGTTTATGAGCTGGAATTGGTGTACCATCGAGCATCAACGTGATACAGGAGTAATCTCGGCCTGTCTTGCTCTTCAGAAAGGCCTCCATGTCGTGTTGTAAGGTCGTCATGGCTATACAAAAACAATACCAAGGAAATATCATGAATCATTCTAGGAAGTAATAGAGCTAACAAACTTCTAGTAAAGTTATGTGAATGCTTGTGTGTGTGTATGTGTGCGTGCCAGTAAGAGTGTGCGTTTTATGTATATGCCTTATATGTTCTACATGTATTTAGTTTTTGTTGTTGTTTTTTAATGCATTGTCTAGGGCCCCCTACACAAGCTTTGCTTCTTTTGGGGTCCCAGCCCATTCATTGTATTTTGTGAATATGTAACTTTCTGGATTTGTAACTTTGTGAATGTGTAACTTTATGCAATGAATTGGTGAATAAAACTTGAACTTGAACTTGAACTTGAACAGGGTATGAGAATATTCTTGATAAAAAAAGATTGCACCAATAACACAGGATGAAGACTTCAGGCATAATTTAAACAGAAATCTCAGCAGCTAGGATGGGTTTATGAGCTGGGATTGGTATACCATCGGAGCATTGCCTTGTTTTCGAAAATGCCTCCATATCATGTCGTAAGGTTGTCATAGATACAGAAACATTAACAATGCAATGGACATTTCATCAAGAGGTCTGGTACAACATGATTCTTGATGAAGTAATGTTACTTTGATCGTCTAAATTCTTAAAGAGAGAGTCCAGAGAACAAGACACTAGAAGCTTGATTGATATACATGTACTTTGTTTCTTCATAGCACAAAAATTATAAAACTTCTTTTAAGTTAGAGCCAAAAACATTTCAAGAGATGATGAACATTTGTACAATCAGAAAGGTGCAATGCATAATATAGTAGTTCTGTTTCTAATATATTCATTTCTTAATCTCGGCATATCTTATTACTAACGTCATATTCTCTCCGTTCCACCTGTGCCCCTTCCTATAAGATTCCGAAGTCTAAAAAACAGGCCAGTTTCAACTCCTTTCAGTCCCTGGCCCCACGACTCTGGAATAGTCTCCCTGCATCTCTCCGCAATACCAAATCACTCAACCTTTTCAAGAAACACCTCAAAACCCATCTTTATCATTCCTAATGTAGCTGAATGTATGTATTTTTAAGCAGCGCTTTGTATCCTCTGGAAAAAGCGCTATATAAATTCAATTATTACTATTGTTATTAATAATAATGAGAACGCAAAAAAAGTTTGCAGGTATGACAGCTAATGCTCGAAAGTAATTGATTCAGAAATAAAAATAGCGAAAGTGAACTTACAAGCTCTATCGAATTCTGGCATCTTCTCATGTTGGTAGGGTCTCCCTGCCGCCAGCTGTCTCCTCCTCACAACCTCCACCATCAGAGGTTGGGTTAACTGCTCAAACTCTTTACTCATCACGATGCCGTTGTAGTTACTCTCCTTTACAACGAAGTTGAGACAGAACTCCTATAACACAAAAACACAAAATAACAAAAGAAACAAAAAGTAATAATCATTAATCCCGTTATTCTAATCACAATTTCATCCATTAACCCACTAACTCATCAATGTCATCCATTCAAATTCCTGATTCAACAATAAGATGACGATCATTGTATAATAATAATTATAATAATAATAATAACAATTAGATAATTTATATAGCGCAGTCACTATATGGATATACTCTACTGCGCTGTGATGGTAGGGTCTGTGGATATTGTTACAAAAATAATGCATATATAGGTACAAGATATCATTGAAAAGCTTCAGGAAATAAATGAGTTTTCAACAAGTTTTTAAAAACATCTACAGATGGAGATGATCTTATTTCTATTGGCAATTTGTTCCAAAGTTTTGGAGCAGCACAGCTGAAGGCGCAGTCACCAAGTGTCACTTTTGTTTTAAGATGTGGCAGTTTAAGAATAAGTTTGTCCTGTCTACTTCGTAAATTGTGGGAATATTTGTTCGACTTAAACGATTGTATAATAAAGTCAGAATTTTCTCTTTAATAATAATAATAATAATACACGGCTTTTATATAGCGCTTATCAACTCTTCATTAGAATTCTCTAAGCGCTCTACAATTGCATTGAGATCTCATTGCTTTTCCAAGTTATTCAGCTATGGTATAAACCTTGCACACAGATGAGATGTAATTGCTGAGAGAAAAGAATACTGTTGTTGTTTTTTCTGATGTAACATGATGTGGCATTACATTTCACATACTTTTGCAATAATAAATGTCCAAACCTTTTGTAATTTTTCTCATTATCACCAAACTACCTATTGATATACGAAATTCATCCTCACTAAACGCATTCAAATCAAAGCTTAAAACATATCTTTTTGACACGTTATTATAATAAGTCTACTTTAATTACCACTCATGTCTTTACTTAAATAAGAGTCTTTTCAGCGGAGTAGAATATATCAATATAGTTTCTGCGCTATATAAGTACTATTCTTATTATTCTTATTACTACCTTGATAAAGTCCAGCTGCAGCCTGTCTGAATACTGCAATACTTGTAGAACGTTGCAGTGGCCGATAGAAACCCAGAGGAAATGAACACACATGTATTCCAGCTTCCTGAGTGAAAACTGTACTGAGAGTCTGTAGACATCCATGAGGAGTAGAAGGAAATCAGTATTCCTATCTTCAAAGCCTGTATGAGAGCAATGATAATTATAATTTTATGATTATCTGTTGAATTATTTAAATCCTTTCTCAAGACCCACCTATTTAAACAGTTACGATTTAATTTTGTTGTACATTTTTGGAGGCGTACACCAAGTTAGTTTGTAATTAAGTATTTTGTTTTCTATTAATTATGTACTACGTATTGATTTTTTTACCGGTATTATGATTAGACAGACCACCTGTGCGCTTTGAAACACCTGTATAAAGCGCCTTATAAATGTAATAATAATTATTATTATTATTATTATTATGATTCATGTCTCCTTAAACTATGATCTCTGTAAACAAAATACTTATATAATTGTAGAATATTGATAGAGCGAAATGAACAATGTGCTGAATTTGCTAGAGCTTTCATTTTAAAATCATTGGCGAGTTTAAATAAATGTTGAATAATTACAAAAAAAGGATTATAATGAAAGAAACAAACTCGAAACAACATTTTTGGCTGATTCACCCTCTGTAAAGCAATATGGAAACATGTAATTAGCCTGCTATGATCGCTACTGAAAACGGCCAATAAAGATCTTTGTTTGATGCTTATTTTGTTGAATATATTGACCAATAACCAAAAATAATCAGAAATGCTATTTAAAATATTAAGTGATTAGAAAGCTTTATGTTATGTGACATAGTCCCATCATCATTTTTGTTTTTAGATCTTATTATTCTATCCCATGCTGACTTTTAATGTATGAATTAATTTATGTATCATGATTTATTTAGAAATTTGTGATTTTTTTTTCTTTCATTATACTTTGATGTGACTGGAAATGAAATAAACTAAACTGAAACTGAAACTGAATTTTGTAACGGAAGCTCTATCCCAAAAAACAAGCTGACTATGGACCCACCTCGCAATTTAGGGTCCACCTTATCTGTATAAAGGAACCAAAGGAGCACCTCAAAAGCTTCTGGTCTAGAATCACGCACCAGAACCTGTGGCACTGGAGGGTGCTTCTTCTTACAGCTGGCTGCTCCACCGGTGGGAGTGGTTGCACTGGCAGTGGTGCTGCTTGTGCTGGTGGTGGTGGTGGATTCATTCTCTTGATCAGTCTGGTTTTATGAGATGGATGGAGAGATGAGGCAGGGATGAAAGAAAGGAGAGATGGAGGAATTGAGAAGGAGAGTGATAAAAAGAGAACAAAGAGCAATGAAGAAAGTGAGAAAAGAAGAAGGGAAGGAGGGATGGAGGGAAGGTTTGGGAGGAAAAGATGGGGAAAATCATGCATGTGAAAACAAGTAGGGAAAAGGAAGAGATGATGAGAATGAGATATTTAGACAAATGGAGAGGTGTTGAGGGAGATGGTGAAAGGGAAAGGGTAAAGAGATGGAATGTGGAAGATGAATAAAAACCCTTTAATATGGAAAGTCTAAATTGAGAAACAAAGTTTCTGAAACATCTTTATTTTTTATGGCAATGGGCGGGGATAATTAAAGGTCGCACATTACATGTATGATCATTATCTGATGCCCAGGGAGGTGTTTCACCAAATCGTTCTTAAAGTTACGCACGACTTTACGTGCGACTGGTATCATATCTTGCGCTGAATGCGCGTAATAATGTGAACCATTGACGCACAAGAAGGGATACCAGTCGAACGTTAAGTCGTGCGTAAAATCTTTCTTATCTTGCTGAAACACCGCCCAGGAATTCTATTTCCACTTTAAAGCCTTTCACTGATTGCACACCTAAATTGTGACCAAATTTTTACTTTAGTATACTACAAGCAAGAAACAAGTCCCGTTCACCTATGACCAGACAAAAACAGATGCAATAAATAATAATAATAATAATTGAATTTATATAGCGCTTTTTCCAGAGGATACAAAGCGCTTCTTAGAAATACATACATTCAGCTACGTTAGGAATTATAAAGATGGGTTTTGAGGTGTTTCTTGAAAATGTTAAGTGATTTGGTATTGCGGAGAGATGCAGGGAGACTATTCCAGAGTTGTGGGGCCAGGGACTGAAAGGAGTTGAAACCGGCCTGTTTTTTAGACTTCGGAATCTTATGTACACTAAAGATATTTTACTTTGTCATGTTTCATACTGCATTTTCAAAGAGACAAGTCACATTTGTACCTGAACGTTACTCTGTTCAACTGCGAGTTGCTGATTCTTCTTGGCTTGCTCAATCTTTAATCTCAAATGCTGGCATCTTGCTGCAATAATGGCTGCGTGGGCTGGTACTACAACAGCATTCTGTTGAAAGAACATACAAACATACATCATTATAAAACAAATCAAATACAGCAATCTTGCATAAGGGCAATTCCACGGTAACGGAATTACAAATCAAAGATTTTGGGCTCTTATTTCATTCCTTTGTGCTATACTTGTATGATCTTAGTCAGTTTGAATACTTTTATATGGCGCAGAGGTACTATTGCTATCATCTGGAACACAAAATCTGTCAGATTTCTTTTTTGTTTGGAGACCAGAGAGGTATTGTGATTCGGTAATGAAATTTCCAGAGAGTAATTCCGTTACCGACTCACCATACCTCGCTGGTCTCCAAACAAAAAAGAAATTTGACAGACTTTGTGTTTCAGCTAATAGCAATAGTACCTCTGCGCCATGTAAGAGGATATTTCAAGTTTACTTTTTCCGTTTGGTCTTTAAACTTCACAAAACAGTGGTAACGGAATTACATTTTTCCCCATTTTCCCATGTCGAATTGCCCATAAGTTTCCTCACAATGCCATAAACTCCTCCACATTTAGTATATCTGACTCCATGAATTAATATTTTAATTTCTTTCTTTAAATTCACATCATGGAGCAATTGAGCCCATATCGTTTAAAAGCAATAGGATAAATATATTTTAAACATCATCATCAACATCAACAATTAACGATTATTTCAGAATGGTCCTGTTATTAGAGAGTTTGGATGTAAATAATTTGTGGAATTATCCAAATACATTTAGTTTGTAAACTGAAGAATGTTGGAATTAATAGCTTTGGGTAGAAACTCAAATTTGGGATTGAAAATAGCCCATTCAATCAATTTGGGATTGAAAATGGCTTTGGGTAGAAAATCAATTTGGGATTGAAACTAGCCCATTCAATCAATTTGGGATTAAAAATAGCTTTGGGTAGAAAATCAATTTGGGATTGAAACTAGCCCATTCAATCAATTTTGGATTAAAAATAGCTTTGGGTAGAAAATCAATTTGGGATTGAAAGTAGCCCATTCAATACACTGCAAGGGCATACCTTCTAAACAAAATCGTGCGCTTAAATGCGTGCCTGAAGAGACTATTATTAAATAAAATCATGGCGCAAAACGCAAAAAAGATGTTTTTAAACTTTGTCCTTTTCAATACCGGTATTTGATGACAGATTTGATAACGAAATGTGTGACTTTTACAAGATCTAAGACTTAGGGGGTGTTGCTCAAAGGTTGCAATTGATCGCAAGTTGCAGTTGGTCGGTACGCGCCAATCAAAATCATTAGTTCATGTGCGTCTTGTTAAATGCGCATACCGTGCGCGAATGAAAATGCGCGTTACAATTTGCAAAGTTGCAGTTGATTTGCAGTTGATTTTGAGCAACACCCCCTTAGGCTTTTAAAATGTTGAGTTCTGTAATTACTGACCTCTCCAACAATGAATTCCACGTCTGTAAGCTGCTGGCCAATGAGGAGCTTGCCAAAGTCATCCTTCAAGGTGCATTTTGGGTAGGAAGAGAACTGGAACCGGTACATCTCCGCACTCCTAATATTAGTATCCACCGTCCCTCCAAAGATCAACATGGCATCCCCTATCACTGAGGCTGCATGGAATAGTCTGCCTGATGGACACTACAAATGGTAGAAGGAGGAAAATATGAACTTTTATGAAAGGAGTCATATCATTGCAAAAGCAAAATGCAAAATAATAATTTGTCACAGAAGGCTAAAATTTGTCTTACTTTGTTTTCATTTTTTTAAAATCAGTACAATGTACTTTTAATTTATTATATCCTTTGTGAAAATTGTCAAGGGAAAATATCTGATAAGGTGCAAAACTAAATAAGAAATCAGATAATATAGGTTTAATTTGATTCTCCTGCCAGGGTAGAAGCATCACTTTTGAAAACAAATTTGATGCAAATTTTTAAACCCTCATTTCTCTCCAAAATAAATTAAAAAAAAAAAACTTATTGTTATTAGTTTCAAGCAGTAAGTTCTCACTTTTGTGATGATGTTAGTGTCAAAATGTTCTGGATATCAAGCTATGTTATACGAGTTTGAGAAAAAAACCCAGATTTTAAATATCAGCATTTCAAGCTTCTACATAACCTGCTTCCTATAAAGCGATCACTAATCAAAAGTATAAAAACATATTACAAACCTGACTATCTGAAGATGGTTTGATGACACTCCACGTTCCATCATCAATGTCATAGCTGTATATGAAAACAAAAATCAAGAATTGATGAAGCATTTGTCAAACTGCTTTATTTACAACTGTGGATAATTGTTGTATGAGGCAAAAGGTTTAAGTACATCAACATAAAAATTATATGTTTCAATTTATTACTGACGTTATCAGAGTTTAATATCCTCTTATCAAGTGCAATACATGTGAGAAAAATATCCGGTTAAAGACATTGCTTCACATTATTCTTATTTTAAAAATTCTCAACTACTAGATCCTAAATTCAATCAGAATAGTTGATGGTGTACATCATTAAACTGAAAATGTTAGTCTTCAAAATCAGTGTTTATAGTACAAAGCTAAATTTGTTAAAATATCACCACCATAAATGAACTGAAATGTATTATTGTCTCGGTGACCCCAAACAGCATTTTCATTATATCAGTAAGAAACAAGGTACCATTATTTTTACATTCATTGTCAAATTTTCATCTGCCTGCATGTAACTATAAATAATATAAATTTCTCATCTGCAATCATTGACAATGTTGCAAGGTTAGTAGCACTGCCAATTTGCAGATGTATTTATAGAACTCACCTGTCATGTGATACAATGATGTGAATGTCACAACACTGCAGAGGGGTTGGGGTACACTACAGTAGTAAGATCTTTCTCCATTTTTATGTGGTGTTTGAAGTGGTATTGGCAGTGAAAAATCCCCTTTGAGCCAATCTCTTTAAATTGCCAGTCCCCTCTGCCTCCATTTGGAAGCAAAGAATGTTTTGATTGCTTGTTTGTTGTACACATTTGCTTCTAAATTTCATTGACAAAGCCTTACCATCACTACTACCCCAAATGACAAACCCTGGAGCTGTACCGGAATCTGCATACATACCAGTGCAGCTCATTGGGTAGAGTGTTATCAGCTGCTCCACCAAACACGTAGAGATGTCTGTCATGTGATACCATAATGGCACTATCCTGATCTGATGATATTTTCCAATATTTCTACTTTTTCCCCTTTCTTTTCTGCTTAGGAATCCCCTTTCCCATCCCATTTTGAAGTCACAGCTTTTTTAACCGTCAAGCCAATAACCCCTACCTCCGTGAAAATTCTAAAAACGTGAACACTGTTAATTCTTCAATATTCTTTTATTTCTCTTTTGCTTGTCACAACTTCAGCAAGTAATAATCTCCTTTCGGCTGCGCCAAGTCCCCCTCCACCTATTCACAAAGTTTTGGTACACTCCTGAATCTGCATACATACCAGTGTAACTCATTGGGTAGAGTGTTATCAGCTGCTCCACCAAACACATAGAGATGTCTGTCTTGTGATACCATGATGTGACCATAGTGACGCTTCTTCCGTATTCTTTTATTTCTCTTTTTGCTTGTCAAGCCTTCAGCAACTGAAGAAATAATCTCTTTTCTGCTGCCCCAAGTCCATTCCCCCTACCCTATTCACAAAGTTTTGGTACACTCCTGAATCTGCATACATAAAGGTGTAACTCGTTGGGTAGAGTGTTATCAGCTGCTCCACCAAACACATAGAGATGTCTGTCATGGGATACCATAATGGCACTATCCCGATCTGATGATATTTTCCAATATTTCTACTTTTTCCCCTTTCTTTTCTGCTTAGGAATCCCCTTTCCCATCCCATTTTGAAGTCACAGCTTTTTTAACCGTCAAGCCAATAACCCCTACCTCCGTGAAAATTCTAAAAACGTGAACAATGTTAATTCTTCAATATTCTTTTATTTCTCTTTTGCTTACAAGTCACGACTTCAGCAAGAAATAATATCTCTTTTCTGCTGCCCCAAGTCCATTGCCCCTATCCTATTCACAAAGTTTTGGTACACTCCTGAATCTGCATACATACCAGTGTAACTCATTGGGTAGAGTGTTATCAGCTGCTCCACCAAACACATAGAGATGTCTGTCTTGTGATACCATGATGTGACCATAGTGACGCTTCTTCCGTATTCTTTTATTTCTCTTTTTGCTTGTCAAGCCTTCAGCAAGAAATAATCTCTTTTCTGCTGCCCAAAGCCCATTCTCCCTATCCTATTCACAAAGTTTTGGTACACTCCTGAATCTACAATGTACATACATACCAGTGTAACTCATTGGGCAGAGTGTTATCAGCTGCTCCACCAAACACATAGAGATGTCTGTCATGTGATACCATTATGTGACCATAGCGACGCTGAGGCGGGGGCGGGGTACCTTTCAAGATGTGATCCGAGAAGATCTTCCGCCACCTGACACGAATAAAAAAGGCGGATTTATTAACAGAAGCAGATTTTATGCGTTCTTTGTACATAAATGTTGTTCTAGATGACCTGAAAGCTTGCTCGAAGCTTTCCCAGCATAGCAACAAGTAATAACTTAAAACTGGACACCAAGTATTGTACTTTGATTGTAACTAACCGGTCTAAGGAATATCACGAAACTACGGAAGTCGGCAAGAAACTGGCATAAATTTAAATATATTATTAAACCGGTCTGGTGAGTTGACACAATTGATTAGTGAGTGATACATGTCTCCTGATGTTCAAACTGAACAGGAGGGATAATACTGCACAAAACGGTTGATGATAATTCCATTATTTTGTGCATTACGTACAATTATAAAAATAATTAAAAAAACCTTGGAATTCCACGGAATGATTCATTCCTCTGAACTCAAAGTAGATTGGAGACCTGGAAATATTAGCACAAAAATGGCATTGTTAGGTTTGAATTCAATTACACATAAGGTGTAAATATCCATGAAAATACCCCAAAATGTGTAAGGTCAATATTTCAAAATCTGATATCAATCAGTTGTAAAAATATAGAGCATACTTTCTTTCTTTGAAGTCAAATTGGTAGAGATCGTTTGTAATCTTGGCCCCACTTTGTCCTGAGAATACAAACATGCTATCTCTTGACACAGCGACTGGGAAATTACAGCACGTTGGAGGGTGATCGCCAGTTTGTTGAACCTGTATGATAAATAACAAAAAAATTAATTACAAAATATATGTTTTTATGTGATTGCTACAAAACCCCTTTGACATTCTGATTTCACAATTTTGACCTCTATTCACACAATTTGACTTCATTCTCAAATGATCAAATTGCCTAACAGTATATTTGAACTGATATAATATTTTTTTATCATGGCAAAGATGTCATATTGGGCAAAAATAATGCCAAAATTGTGAAAAGGCTATTTGCCAGCTATATCTAAAAAAAGCTTGAAATACATTAAGTTCCAACAGTAGACAACACATGGTAGCTAGTTGCCTTCTTTTTGTTCATCTTCCTATGCATATTATGCATATTCAAATAATTCATCAGTGTTTTTATTTAATGAAAACTGATATATTAAATAAATTAATGAATGGACAAATTATCTAATCATATATCAAGAGAGATAATCAGGGTATTATATAAATCACAAGTCAACAAATAAAATCATAGGAGCTTATAAATCTATCACCTACAGGCAGAGCAGAAAATCATCATATGTCATGTAACTTGAATGGGAAGATGGTCTAAGGACAACAGAAAGGACAAAGGAAGTAGAATGAGAGATGAAAAATGATAAAACATTTTAAAAATGGATGAATGCAATTGTGTCATGACAAGAATTGCAAGCAATGATGCTCAAAGCATTATAAGTATTTTGGGAGGAAGAGTATTTATAAAACGAGTGTGTCTACATCAGGGAGATGTTTCACCAAGATAAGAAAGACTTTGTGCACAACTTTACATTCGACTGGTACCCCTTCTTGTGCGTAATTGTTCACATTATTACGCACATTCAGCACAAGAATTGATACCAGTTGAACGTAAAGATGTGCGTAACTTTAAGAACGACTTGGTGAAACACCTCCCAGGTTGAAATATATGATCATTCTAGTGTGCTTCTAGGGTCATTCAATCTGTTAATAGCAGAGATGCCAACTGTTTCAGAATATGCATGAGGTATTATTTTCATAAGAATAAAATGCTTTCATTACAAGTAAGTGGCTAAGTGTATGGCTATTGTTTTAATGTTTTCTCACACTTTTGTTCAGCTGTTGCACTATCCACAATTTAATTTGGGCCTAATGCATATTTCGGAACAGTTGGCAATAAGGTAGACAATAAGGTGCAATATGAAAAAAAAAACCTGTCTGCAGTGGTCACTAAATCCTGTTTTCCTTTGGTGACCACTTTAGACAGGTTTGACTGACTGTTTACGAAAAATGTATTTTGATGCAGGCTAAAAAAATTTACCTAATTACACTCACTTTATGAGCGTATAATAAAGAGAGGAAAAATAATAAGAGAATAAATTATCAGAAAATAATATGTCCGTTCCATTGTTTAACTGTCATTTTTTTATTCATCATGAAAATGCATCACGCACAGTTGTACTGAGACCCCACTCCCCGTGGTTCAACAGCAGCGTTCGAATTGAAAACAGAAACGACGTCATCTAGAGATAATGTGGAGAAACTCGGGACTTGAGATTCATCGCCAGATGTATACATCCCAGAAGCAGATAGTGAATCGACTGATTCGGCAAGCAAAGTCAGCATACTACAATGAGCTCTTTATTGAGCATGCTAAAGACCAGAGACGACTCTTCAGTATTGCTGATAAAGT
>BQKZ01005813.1:0-21580 GCA_036244855.1 Temnopleurus reevesii | reverse complement strand
GAATTCTGAAAACTGTGTTATCTCCTATGTTAGCTAACATATGTTAATTGTCATAACAATCAAAATTACAACGCGCCATTGGTTAATATTTGTGCACTGTTGACTGAGCTTGCGCGAAGGTGGGTGGGACTTACACGCACCCACCAATGAGAGCGTGCAATTAGGCGTTGTTATGACAGTTAACACAGTTTTTCTTAACACATAAGATAACACCATTTTCAGAATACGGGCCCTGGTCGCTATTCTCCGGGTTGGCCGTAATAACAATAACATCGGCGGCAGAAGTAAAAAATGTCACTGGTAATCACTCCACAAAATATGTTCTAAAGTGACTTCGATTACATTTTAAGCAAAGAATAATGCTCTTAAATTTCATTTTGCTTCCTCGGTTTCTAGAAATTAATTGAAAATTCAAGCGATTTTTTTCTACACGAGTCCCACACCTAGGCTAGTGTCTTAGTGAAGATTAGTGAATGGGATGCAGAAAAGGGACCCAAATAATTTGGCCTGCCAAAATGAGAGGGGTGTAGGCCTATATTTCATCTAAAATGACATTGTTCCTGGTCAGATTTTTTATGAGATATTTCTCGCACATAATCTTTAGGATAATTGTTATTATATCGGATTAATATTGAATTAGGATATTCATTGACTTCATGCTTTTTTTCAAGCTGAAACTTAAGATGCGCAGACGTTAGACCTCCCAACATACATAAACTTGTGTCTAGTTTGCAGAGGCGAGGTTTCTTGGTTGAATCTTGTGCAAAATTCCTTGCGGACATGCATCCTAACAGTTCCTTTGGCTTGTACACAAATAGATACAGTACGCCTGGATGGGGCCTTGATACCCTGCTTTGCCTTAATTCAGTGTAGAATTTGTAAACAAATCTATATGTATGGTGCTGTCACATTGGGTGACTTCAAGTATGGTGTTCAATGTTGGTGTTGGTGTTGACAGAGCAAAACGGTCCGTAAACCGAGCTCCAACACAGTTGGTCAGTTTACAGAAGTGATACAGAAACGATCGGAAATACGTCAGAATCTTGTGAGGTCTACCCCAAACACCGACAGACTTCAAGTTTGGTGTTGAGGCTGGTGTTGGTTTTTGCTGCAACACCAACACCAGCATTCAACACCGTACTTGAAGTCACCCATTAATTTGCGCATCATATTAATTCGTACATCTTATGAATCTCTACAAAATCGATGAAATATTGCAAATCTGACATCACCATCGTAAAGAGCGTTGTTTATTTGCCTAAATTGGAAATTTTCTTAGCAAAAGGACCCAAAACAATGAAAATATTGCCAAAAATCGGCAGATTTGCTTGCATTTGCAGAAAAACACGGGTCACTCTCGCGACACTGAAGTGAATCCTTCCTATTTTCAGACAGAAATCATCAAATTTGTAAGTAAGCAGACATACCATTCGATTTCTTGATATTTTGTGATCAAGCTACTGTAAATTTTGCATCTTAGATGGAAGCAATTTTATGGTAAATCTTGTTCAAAACGGGGCCTACGAATTAATGTGACACAATTTGTTGACAATTCACGCCATTTTCCAGCATGGAGCAATGCGATCGTTTCGTCAATCGAATTTTGATATCGCGATATCTCCGTGATTCTTTCGTGGATTAATTTTATTTTTGGAAATATTTGAAGCCTGAAATATCTAGTTTCATTTCGTGCCAAGATTTAAAAAAATAATTTTGTATTTTAGGAGATATATTGTGCTAAGTACCACGATCCAAAAATGCTCTAGAAAAAGGATACAAATTAATGTGACCCCATCATAGAATAAAAATATGTAATAAAAAAATGTAGGAAATTGTTGCAGTTGAAAGTTTAAATCACTATAGAGAGTGATAGTGGCTCTATGACATATAGTTATTTGCATAATGAGATAAAATTTATATTTTTTTAATTTATGTTTGTTAAACACAAATTCATTTTGTATATCTTTTGATCATAAATATGCTCCAAAAGTACTTGAAATTAAAATCATTTTCTGAATGAATTTAACATTTGTTTTCCAGGTCAGACCATAAAGACTGCAAGCAATTAAAGAAGAAAGAGAAGAAAGAGAAGAAGAAGAAATCTAGGCAGAGGTCAGTATGTCTTTCATTAAATTTGTGAGTGTTTTATCAATAAAAAGCACATAGTGAAATGGAAACACATGAGCCAATGAATACTTTGTAAGCTGAAATGTTTGCATTGTTTTTACTTTCGTGAATTTTGTGGTAGTTGCCCCATGAAAATTTCCACACAGTATGATGCGCATGCATACTGAATTGTCAAGCTGTTCCTAAAACATGAAAATATGTGCATGCCAATATATTGGCTTATTATTCAGCAGTCAATTTTATGAATGTAATAATGGTGGACTACCAATACTGTCATCTCGCAGAACAAAAATATGTAAGAATGAGAAAGGATATAACTATGTATTGCAATTTTTATTACCAGCAAGACGCAAATTTTGGCAGGAATTCTTAAAAGGCCACGGAGAAGTACAAACAATCCCATATCACAACAATTAAACACAATGGACTGACACACTTTTTACATATATAATTGCATTTTTACTAAATTGACACTTTCGGCAACTTTTAATGCTACGTTCATATTTCTATTCACCAGCCATGAGCCTTATGCACCCAAAATCAAGATTCCCATTCGAATGACCAGTAGAGGGCGCCCCATATATCAGCCAAACATCCTCCAGGTGAAGCTGACGAGCGATTCGCGCTCCAGGAGGTCTAAGCGACGAGAAGCTTTGCAGAAACAGAAGGAGGCTGTGAAGAAAGCTAAAATCCAGAAGCGTGAAGCTGTTAAGAAAAGGAAGGGAAAGGCTAAAACAAAGAGGAAAGTGGCGAAAGTGATTCCCAAGGAGCCAAAGGTGAATTTCTATAATTCTTATGGTTATCAACCGAGGCAAACAAGAGCAGTTGATGATTCCAAACTTGTGTTTTCATAGAATCATATGATTTTATCCTGGTGATTGTGTGATCAACACAATAAATTGTTTTTCATTCCACCTTCAATTTGAAAGGTATGGAGGTTTTTTCTGATAATATCATTTACTACTGAATTTTCTAATTCCCATAGAGTTTGTACAGGGACTACCAGTAGTTCCAGTAGTCAATGGGTTAAGAGATGGAGGTTTTTACAAATTTGATTTGATGATTGAATGATGGTGAATTTTTTTAATTTTTGATGTTACATCAAACCATGTAAGATTGTTCCTTAAAATTAGGTGCAAGATTAATGCAGGAAACAAGCCAAACAGCACAAGTACAAGAATGATCTCCAAATTCTAAACCAAGCTGCATGCATTTCCTCAATGTATGAGAAAAAGTTCCCAGCTTATAATGTCTTTTTTATATCACAAAGTACTTTCTACTTTTGAGCATTCAAGCACTCTGCCTGTTCCTCATTTTCTTCTCTATTTTCTCCATTTCTGCATATGAAGGTAATATGGCGATCCGAGGATGAGGAGGAAGAGGAGGATGATATTAATGACTTTGGCGACGATGATGCTGATGGTGACTACACGCCTGCTGGTGCTAGAAAGCCCAAGGTAAAGATGACGTATACTTCTCAATCACAGGCTTTTCAGGGTATTTACAGAGGTGATGGTTTGGGGCAGTCCGAACAGTGTACCACGTAGGTGCCAATCAAAGTGGAATATTGGGTTAGTGAAATGACCCCTATGCCCTTCTGGTTACATCATGCAATTCTCGATACCGACAATCATTCATCATCATTCCCAAAATAGTTGTGGGATGTGTATTCTAAAAATGCTCCTTATAGTGAGATTTAGGAAGCGTTGCTTAATGCAATTCTACTGCAATCGGTTGCAAAATGATTCACATATTTTCATTAACGCAGTAACTGCTTTCTTTACAAGACACGCATGAAACAATTATTTTGATTGATGCATGCCGATCACTTGATTGTAAGTTTCTAACAACATGATAATAATAATAATAATAATAATAATATTCAGTTCTTATATAGCACATAACACGTAGCCACAGCATGTCTCTATGCGCTTTAGATAACGAATTATGATATTTGATAGGAATTCTTACAAATCAGTGTTTCGATCTCAACTCATGCTTACCTTTTCCTTATCCTTGGTTGCCTCCTCTTTATTCAGGGATCAGCAAAGCGTGCAGTGGACGCAGAGTTTAGCGATGGTGAACATAGTGAAAAGGAAATTCCAATAAAGAAGAAGCCGAAGACTGGTGTGAGAGGAAGAAAGCGTATCATCAAACGGGGAGAGAAACTTCCACCAAAGAAGAGGAAATATCTAGATAGGACCAGATTAAAGTAAGTTTGCAGTTTGTCACAATTTTTAAACAATTAATCTAACTTGAACCATACTGAAAGAGGTCATTTTGTCTTAGAAATTACACAATAAGTTTGCTTACATCGAGGTTGAATTGTGTAGAATAATTAGAAGCAGAACAAAAAAATGTTTTTCATATTTTTATTTTGTAATTAATTTCATTTTCAAACAGTAAATATATCAGCATTCAGGATTGAATAACTTTCATAATATAGTCCAATGCATCACAGAATTTAATTTTCTGGTTTTTATACCAATGAACTTTCAACCTTCTTTTGTCTGTATAATTATCTTGCTTCTTGTGTTTGCCTCTTAATAAATTAGATATTTCTATTTTTTTCTCAGGGGTGAGACATGGTACCGATGTCGCATCAAGAAGATGATGAAGTATAACAAGCGATTCCAATGCAAGATCTGTTTACGAGAAGTCACTTTCATCACGGAAGTCATCGATCACATCCAGAACGAGCATCCAGACCAGATCTCGGGATTCCGTAATTGCCTGGGCCCTCACTTAGAGAGATGTGGACTCACCGTAGTTTGGAGATTACCCGAGGGGGATGCGCTCCCATCTAAAAGCACAGAGGGTGGAAGCAGAAAGGATGGATCGGTGCTGGAGAATATGATTGATGCAAGTGGTGAGGATGGAACGTCTGCGTTTAAGCATGGTAACACTGGAAGGGAGGGGGAGGGGGTCTCTGAAAGGGCTGGTGCTGATGGGTTTGCTATGGGAGGGGGGATCTTGAAGGGTGGGTACATGTCTTTACTGGTAGGTGACGAGGCTAATGCTGCTTCTCATGAGGCTGATGAAGAGAGGGAGGAAGGAGAAGAACGCAATGCAAAGAAGGTGGATGGTAAGGAGGATGAAGTAGGGGGAATCGTTGATCGTCGGGCCATTGCTGTTCTTGAGGATGGTCAGACGGATGAGCTCTTTAAAGACCGCAAGAACGATTCCCCGGTTATAAATCTGGAAGATGATGTTGATATTCTGTATGAACTTCAAGGCTGGGTTGTCATCATGATAGAGTGCCCAGAGTGTCAAGAATATGTCAGTATATATGGCTTGCCAACGCATCAGTACACACATAAACCCAAGCTGGAACACAAATGTGAGACTTGCAACAAAGTATATAGACGTCGTAACCAGCTTAGAAATCATGAGAAACGCCACCTGGAGAAGCCTGTGAAGCCCAAAGAAGATGAAACAAAGACTTTCATGTGTGAACTGTGTGGCGATGTTTTCAGAAAGGCGAAATACTTAAAGAATCATCAACTACGTCACCAAGGCAACCTTCCATATGTCTGTAAGATATGTGATCGTAGGTTCTTGTTCCAGAGGCAGCTGAAACGTCACGATATCATCCATCGAGATGTAAAACCGATCCTATGCCAAGAATGTGGACGTGGATTTGTCCAGCAATCGCAGCTAAATGCACACATGCGTCAGCATACAGGGGAGAAACCTTATAAATGTGATCTATGTGAGAGAGCTTTCACACACAACGTCTCCCTCAAGACGCACAAAAAGAGAGACCATGGCATCGAGGTCGGGAAGTGTGCCAACCCTCACCTTGGACGTCCCAAGATGAGTGGAGAAACTGCACCTAAGACCAGAAGCTCCCGAGGGACATCATCCAAGAAGACTGCCCAGGCAAGGAACCAAACAGTCATCAGCACCCCTCCAGCATCACAGTATTCAGAGTGCAGAATGACTACTCCTAGCATGAATCACCTTCCTCTAGGCCTCGTCATCAACCCTGAAAGACAAGGCATGGATCTAAGCATGGATTCATCCGATAGTCCTCCGGGGATAGACGACCCAAGGGCAGCCTCCATGCAGGGTCGAGCAAGCGACCGGTCGCATCGAGAGCGGCATGTTTCTGTAGACAGACAGGGCGCAACCATCCACAACATCGACGGCCACACAAGACCCCACCAGAGCGAAGGACATGCCAACATGGAGCATCTAGGTAACACCCATATAGAGAGATCTGTCATCAACATGGACAGACATGTAGGAAACGGAGGGGACGGGAACAGTGGGGGCAATAGCGGAGTAGGCCATAACTCCCATTCTCACTTTGACCGTGCCATGACCATGCCTCTTATTGAAAGGTCCCTGGCGAGCCATCTCATGGACAGGCAGGGGATTTCCCCTCCAGTTGAGTCGCGACCAGGCAACGCCCACAGCCACCACCACATGGACCACCACCACCACCATCAAGGTGGTATGCCACTTCTAGCCACCAGACCAGATCAACATCTCATGAGACAGAAGAAGGGTAAGGAGTTAGATATGCCCCCTCATCAGAACAACCCAGCTCATCCACCCTACCCCTGGGGAGCTTGGGGCAATGTGGGAGAGGGAATGGGTATGAGGTTTCCCGTTTTCCCTCAGTAGATAAGAATATAGTGCTTTAATATCTTACTTTGAAAATACTGAACTGGGAGGGCTAGAAATTAGGTTTTCCTAATACTGTGTAGTGAATGTATTAAAGCAAACATTGAATTGACAAAATTCAGCTTGTCAGTTTTATAGAAGGTTGACACCTCTCCTGTCACAGAAGCTGTCAATGCATGATTTTTGAATGGCAGTTCATAAACCCATGTTACCACAAAAGGTTTGAATATAGTGAAAATAGAAATAATGTTTGGCTTTAGATTTTTTAGATTGCTTCACATCATATGCCAAATGCATGCATCAAATATGTGTTTTTACTGTACATACTGCACTTGAGAATTCTGGAAAAGGTAGAAGACAATGGATTTAAGATTTCATATACATAATTTTATGGAATTCATGATGCATAATTAGAAATTTGATCAACATTTGTAACTATAATTGCAATACTTTCTGTTTATGCCTTTCCTTTTAAAGTTTGTTGAAAAGTGAATAATCTGGTATTATGGAATGCAAGTCTTAAAATTTTCTGTCACTTCTTTTTAATGTTTTTTCGAACGAACTGATATTGTGCAGAATAAGCACTAGATATTCTAAGTGGTTTCGTAGATAACTATTATCCATAATATGTTGGTGACTTTTTAAAAAAAAA
This sequence comes from Temnopleurus reevesii, assembly GCA_036244855.1. Classification (NCBI taxonomy): domain Eukaryota; kingdom Metazoa; phylum Echinodermata; class Echinoidea; order Temnopleuroida; family Temnopleuridae; genus Temnopleurus; species Temnopleurus reevesii. The sequence continues at coordinate 14,169 of BQKZ01005813.1, read as the reverse complement.
TGCTCTTTTACACACATTGGGACTCTACTTATACAAATGTGAGCATGTTTTTTTTTTCAAGTATCGTTCCTGGACTAGTGCATATACATGTCGGCCTTTAAGAATATTCATTAGATTAGAAATTAGAATGTGAATTGCTTAAAAGCTGAACCAACTGTGTTCTCATGTGTGGTAAACTTTGGTAAATTTTTATATGATACATCTCATCACTCTTGGTTCTGGAAGGGTGATATCTTTGCCATCAAAGAAGAATATTGTAGGACAGTCTCGGCTGAGGATATAAAATGGTATATTATGTGGTCACCATCCTCCATTTAAATAAACTATAAACTTGAAAGGCCAAGAAAAAAATATTATTTGGTTGCCCCCAGAATGGCATTTTTATAAAATAGCATTGGTCATTCAGAAAATTGTTCAATTTTTAATGAAAATTCTACCAAAATCTTCAGCCTAAACTCCCCAGGACCTCAGAAATCCCCCCAAATAAATGTATTCCCCTGAAACAGATGGCTGTTGATGTCTGTTGGAAAGTAATGACCGAATAGCCAAGAAATGACAAACAATTTAAATCACTATGGTTTGAAAGAGGTTCATTGTGGTGAAGAACAATTGAAGAGAGTTGATCAGTTGTCTCGCTTTCTACGTTTGCATACAGTGAGACAACTGATCATTTCTATATTCAATTAATTTTTATGACATTTTAATACCATATTTCATATGTAAATTCATGAAGTTATTTTAATTTTTTATGCTCCTACCACTGTAAGGTGGTACTGAAGGCATCAGTATGTGAATGAAGAGTATAAAGCAAAAACAAACTGATACAAAATCATTGTGCCAATTTCAGAGGGTCAGTGAAGGGCAACCAAACAACTTTCTCTTTTTTTAAAAGGCCAAATAACATGTAAAGGTCCTCACAGATAATATTTATATTTTTATGTTTATAAATATGTATACTACTATTCGATATAACTGGTGCTATTTCCATTAAGATATGGAATAATAATAATAAAGATATTAATAATTACACAAATTATTCAAAATTATGCAATAATGAAGGGTGGTAATGAAATTGTTTTGTCATGGATTATGTGAATGTATTTATATAATATAAAATGAAGGTACTTTATAATGATGAATTTTAAGAAATAATTATGTGTAGTAATTTCCATTTTGAATACTGCCCACCAATAACTTATCCAATTAAAGATTTTTTTTTATAGATACAGTCAAACCTGTCTATAGTGGCCACTGTCTATATAGTGACCACCTGTCTATAGTGGCCAGTTAAATTGACTCCCACCAGGTGGAAATGCATGTTATAGAACCTGTCTATAGAGGCCATCTGTCTACAGTGGCCACTTTTTCTGTTTCCCTTGGGGTGGCCTCTGTAGACAGGTTTGACTGTATATTAGAACCTGTCTATAGAGGCCACCTGTCTACAGTGGCCACTTTTTCTGTTTCCCTTGGGGTGGCCTCTGTAGACAGGTTTGACTGTATAAAGGCTATGTATAAGCAAGGTCATGTAATTGAACATCCTGTCTCCGTCATCAGTAGAATAATTACGTTTTAATTGATAATATTATCGATACGGCCATCTCTTATTGACGAGTATCAAGATTTTCTAACCGACAATAATAATTCCTATTTCTAGTGAAAGAAACCTCAAATGTTCTTCCAATATTACAATTGAGTTGGTCAAAATATGTGTTAAAAAACTTACTTAAATTTCCAAATAATTGATGTACAGGCATAATGCAGAGACAAAGTGAACATAAGAACAGATTTTTAAGATGTTTAGACATTTTTTGCTTGCATTTGAATTTGGTATTTGAAGTATACAAACAATTTACTTTTCATTTAAATGCATGCTGTTAGATAAAACCAAATCGAATAGTTGTATTCAACTGAAGATTTTAATGGATTTTATGCTCTTTACTGATATGATGTAGGATGTGTGCTGTCAACATTGATTAGAGCTGTATTTTAAGGATTTCTATGACTGTATAACAGAATTGAAAAAAAAAATCTGCCGGCAATAGATTAACCATAGCATAGCAAAAGGAATGAAAATGGATGTATGGTATTTGTTATGTATTCTTATGAGCCGTACATTGTATATATTTGCCTATTTGAATGTTCTTGTATACGATGTGTGCATGGTTTTGATTCTTTTCTTTTATTCTTTGATTTTTTTTCAAAGCCATTCTGAACCTAAGATCATATTTTTGAAACATCACCCAGTATGCCTGATGTACAGAGTGTATAAAAAAAGTATTGCAATTTAGAAATGGTTGCCAAATGAGGAATAATACAATTCTGAGTAAAATGTAAATGTACAAGGAAAGGAGTCAAGAACTGCCCACTTTTGTCAATGATAAAGCAATTGTGATGTGCAAGAATTCATCCTTTCAATTATGAGAGGTAGTTTATGAGCTGAAATTTTTTCTGGGTTGTTCATTTATTATTTTCTTACAAATTTTTCAAACTGAATTCGCTAAAATTTTCTCTCATTTAACTTTTCATAAAGTGTGTATCATAATCTTACAAATATGGGAAAATCAGAACCTGCCACTGAAATTGCCAAAATTGATGTATGGTAAAATATTGGCTTTAAAGTATTCCTTTCAGCCTCGTGGAATTGATGATGGTACAATCAGTTTTATTGATTGAATGTTGTGTTATTAGATCATTTGCATGAATTATTTAAGAGTTTTGTTGTCATATGAAAGTTATGATTTCAAACCATCCTTTAATTTATTTCCCAAGAATTGTAATAATTCCTCATATGGCAGCAATTTACAAATTGGTATTCTTTTTTAAACACTCCATATTTATTTGTCCAGAATGAATGTTTTACTCTCAAAAGAGTATGTTATTGAGCTGTTTATGTAGCACAGATGAGAATGGCGTGTATGTGTGTGTGTTTTTTTTTTCCAAAGCCTTTGAGTACTTGTCTTTATTATTTAGTGGAATATTGCACGGATGTTTCTATTTGAATTCAGCATGCAGATAGAATTCATATTACCAACATGTAGGCATTTAGATGAATGTAATGCCTTTGAAAAAATGTATTGTATTTGAGATATTTCTGCACAATTATATAAAATTGCAATTAGATATGAAAGTTACAGAAAGATAAATTGCTCCATTTTCATATTGATGCAAGTGCATTTTAACCAAGTGTTTCTAGCAAATCCATTTTTTTCAGAAACATTATTTTATTTATTGAATAGCTTCTGTGTGAAAATAAACATGACCTGCCAATATATGCATGAGTGAGCACACATGGAAATCAAACTCTCTTTTCAAAGTAGCAAGTCCTATTTTGGGATGAATGATTAATCAATAAGAAATATTACTGAAGACATTTTCAGATGTAAGCTCAAAGTAGTGTTTTTGTCATCAGTGATAGACAAATCTGGATGTTTTTCATTAAGTTCACAATTCATGTTTAGGGGTAAATACCCATGATAACAACCAGCTGTGGTGTGAAAATAAAGCTCACTCAGAATTAGTTAATTTCCCTCTTAGAATTAAGCTCTTAATCATGTGAAAATGTTAAAAAACCTCAAAGAAAAACAATATTTCAACAAAGATGAGGAGTATATACATTAATATTGTTTTTTTTTTCATTTCAAGGACCCTTTTAACTATTGAAAGCAATATTTTGTCTATAGTGAATATTTGTTCATGCATACAGCTATACTTCTGACAGACAGTCAACAATTATTGAAGAAATGCTTCTGCTAAATGTTATTGCGTTCCAGATAAGAAGCCGCTATAGATACATGAATGTGGTAACAAATGAAACAAAGGTATGTGTTTTATTCGTACATTCACTACTAAAAAAGGTTAGGGATCACTTTTGATTGTGACATCTCGTTATGAGCTCTCACTTCTCAGGATAATATGTAGGGGAGCGAGAGACATCATGAAAGACAGACACATTTGTGATGTATCCGAAAATAGAATTTAATTGGTGATTCCTAACTTTTTTTGGTAGTGTATGATGAACTTGTTGGTGGGGAAGATGTTCTTGTAACTTGGATGGAATTTACTTTTAACCTTTTGATGTTATAGAATTGAATTTCCGTTATAATGTATTCAATGCTTGAAGCATATTTGATGTCTTATCATATCGCAAAGTGGCTTGAATTGGAGTTTTTTAATATGTGCTTGTAGCATAAAAGATGTCATTCAGATAATTAATCTATGATAAAACATGTCACTTGGAGTTGGAGACATTACTAATTTATAACATTTCATGTGACAGACTGTAGGTCTGTGCAAAAGCATAGCTTGACACCAAATATCTTCTAAAATAATATTACATTGAATATTAAGAAAATGAAATCACTCAGCATTAACCTTCCCATTACGTCAATCAGTTTTCTCAAAAAGTGGTTTGTTTGAACCATTTTTGTGATTTTTTTTTCTCACTTTTTTTCAACTTGGTATTCATCAGATCCATAAGTAGAAAATCAAGTTTTAGCATTTCTGGAAATTTTACTGTTGAATTTATTTCTTATTATTCAGCTTCCAATAAAAAATCTTTTCATTGTAGTCCGGTAAAATACCCTTATTTGATTATTTTCAAAAACTTATTCATTCTTAGAAAATTATTAAACAATGAAGACTTTTTACCGTCCTTTACATAATTGCTATGTATGTGTTACTTGCATTTTAATTGTATGATGTATGTTAAAGTCAACGTAATCAGTATTCTAAAGCTTAGGTATTATTTCATTCGACCATGGATTATGTTCATGTGCTGTAATATGTAAATTTAATGACACTGCAAGGTGAAAAACTGTATGTAACTATGATTTATGTCAACGTAGCAAAGCTACTCTTTAATGTGTTTCGTACATTTTTAAAGAAACTATCGTTTTCTTCCTATCTGTATCTCTGTGCGCCTATCCGTTGTTTTAAACATTAAATGTCATCCTGACAAAAAAAGGGAAACTAACTGCATCTGAGTGTGCAATATGTGCTTTATTTGAATTCCTTAACTTTTACTCATTTTCTTTCTTATAGCCAGCTTATACAGTGGAACCCCGTTATAATGAGTTGCTTGGGATGAGAGAAATTTCCCTTTTGAAGCCTTTAATACTTTTAATACTTTAACTCATTTTCTTTCTAATAGCCAGCTTATACAGTGGAACCCCGTTATAATGAGTTGCTTGGGATGAGAACAATTTCCCTTTTGAAGCCTTTTGATACCAAAAGTTTGTTATATCAGAGTATTTTATAATGAGGTTCAACTGAAATCTTGAGCCCTTGTGTGGAAAGAAATTGGAAGAACTTCCCATTGTTCATCCATAAAAATTTCCCCAAATTTGATGATGCGAAATGGAATGAATTTTCTGATAGCAAGTCGGCCTTGCTAGGAGAAATGTGCATATAAAGGCGGTTTATCTGCTGGCCTAAAAGCATATCTCTTTTTCTTTCAGTCATCTTTTGTTTTTAGGCAACCAAAATAAAAGGTCAGTTAATCATTTGGAACATACCAATCCCACCAGTCTCCATGTACAGTGGAACCTCGTTATAAAGAGGTCGGATATAGTGAGATACCTGTTGTAACAAGGTGATTTTGTTGGTCCCAGCTCCTTATAGTTCTTTGTTCTTTTATCCTGATACAGTGAGGAACCTGATATAACAAGGTTATTTTCATGGTCTTAAGGACATTGTTATAAAGAGGTTTCACTGTACAACTTTTCCTCTCTCAATGAACCTTATCTGAAAAAAAAACTTTAAAAAATGTTGCATTTGATGAACAGAGATTTTCATGTACCTGTCAAAAAATTTCTGAAATTTGGTGTCTTGTTCTCTTTTCAATGCCAGCAGACAATAAAGAGTGCTGAGAGGGAAAAGCAAATGCCCAATAGTGCCATTGTGTTCTGAACATGTGTTATCAATAGATTTTAGTACAGTGGAAACTCAATATAATGAGGTGCTTGGGACCATCAAAATACCTTGTTACAGCAGTAATCTCTTTATAGCAGTGTCAAATACCAATAAGTAATGAAGAGCTGGGACCAGATTTTTTACCTCTTTACAGCAGATATTTTGTTATATATCAGATCTCTTTATAGTGAGTTTCCACTGTATCCATTAAAAAGCATACTTATAGGCTATGTAAGAAGGAGTAACATTCTCCTTTTCTTTCGTGGCATATTTTCCTCCTCAGCTACAGTGTACATGCTGTTTCTTCAAATAAGTTTACATTTAGAATCTTTCAAATGAGAAACTATAGAAATGCCAACATAGAATTAGAAAACTAGTTTCTTTTGTTGTTATTCTCTTTTATTGCATATACTGTACAATAGATCAATATTTATAAACTTTACATATTATTCACATAGCTACGAATGACTGACACAAGATGACATTTGCAGAGCTCTAAAATGCATTTCTTATTCATGAAGCATAAACAACAGGCACTGTGAATAATCAAATTGGATGGATTTAGGTTGCATAAATAATGATAGGCACATGAATAGTAAAAAGACTAGGAACAATTGTCCTGGAAATATTTCATAAATACTTCTTTTGAATCATTGATCTACTTCAGCATTAACCAATGAGCATTAGCCACAGACACAAATTTAGAAGTTACACAATTGATACAACTCATCAAAACAATGAGGCAACTCTTACATCTGTATAATGTCATAACTTATGAAAATTTGAATTTTAAAAGAGGGTACATTTATGTGGTTACTATTTTGCTATCATACTGTGCCTGATTGAAGGCTTTTCAAATGAACGTTCAATGTTAATACCTATGGTATAAAATGAAAACTTATGTGAATTTTATACAGTCCAAATGCGTTTCCCCTCCATTATACAATCAATGTAAAGATTAAATTGTTGCATCACATGAATAGTGTAGACTTCATATTTTTATTAAATAAAAAATGAAACATTTCTAAAGATGCAGATGTGTGTGTAGAAATTGTGTGTCATATTGGTTGACAGCTTCAAATCGATTTCATTTTAGAATCTGAATCCAAAATGAATGGAATATCTTCATTTTCTTCTTCATCACATGTGCATAGAACAATTTGTTCGCTTACTAATTGATACCAATACCAATGTGTATTATGGAAGATAACTTCAAGTTGTCTCATTGAAATGTGCCCTTCACCAAGTGAGTAGTTGCCAGACATTGATGTATGCATAGAATGAGACAATTGTTAAAAAAAGGAAAATACTTATAAGGCGTGTAGTTAATGAATACTGATATATATAATGTAGCCTAAATATAAGTTGCAAGTTGGGAGTATTTGGACGGAATCTCCACATTTCAGATACTGAATAATGCCTCCGGCACCACCTAACGGTGGCGGGGGCATAAAAATAAGTTGGTGGGCTTGTGCATCTAAGTAGGCACAATATAAGAAAGGAAGCAATGAATACAAAGGCAACAAATGAATCAGTGATTAAATTATTTAAAACTAATTAAAAGTGTAATTCATGCAGAACATGTAATGATGAATTTTAATGACATAAAGTGCACCATTAGTTGTACCAATCTCTACATTCTCTTAAGAATGGTTCTCCTTCAAATCGTTCCATTGCACCGTTTTCTTTTTGTGTGCATAAACAAATTCCAATTTTCAATATTTCCCTTGAAACTTTCCTGGATGTATAATCCTGAAAGATACTTGTGTAATCAGTTAGAAAAACAGAATTTCATATAGCATCTTATTCAGTGTGAAGTAGATTAGTAAACATTATCTAGGTATTGCTGTGTTCACTGTATACCCACAATCTGCCTGATTATTTTGATAATACATAGTTCAAAAGTTTTTACACTACCATGAAGGTATAAAAGCATGACAATTGATTTTCAAAATTGCATGGAAGATATATAAAACATAGTGAAATCAAAATACTGATTATAGTCACTTAAGGTGGGGTTGAGTAATTCAGTTGCATAGAAAAATTGAATCCACTGAAGAGTGACGAAGACAATGAAATATGTCAATAAATCAAACGAAGCAATATATAGTTCTGACTTAAACTTGACTTTACATTTAAAGTGTACCAGTAAATTAAATTGCAATAATCTTCACTTAAATACATACTGAAAGATCAATTTCATTCGTTGGGAGTTATCAAATCGCCAGGAAATTAGCTCTTTAATCACCAAGTACTTCACATGTAGTTGATGTATACTGTTCCTCCTTGTAACAGTCCTTCCAACTTTCACTGACTTCTGAAAATATGATTCTTAAAATCACGTCAGAAAAAATGAAGTGTGAAATCCGAATATTCTAATCCTCAGCTCAAGGTAAATGGGGATCTGGTGAAAACATGCAGCACTTGAACTTGTAGATTATTGTGGTATGTCATCTGCACAGTCATCAATATATAATTTCGCCACAAAAGAGTCAATAATCGTAAGTCTTTTCTCACAGATATCACAAAAATCCAGGTGAACAAGTCTCTCTAGACCAGTTTAGACCAGTTCCGGTCTCCCCAGGACCTGCGTTTCGTCAGCGAGCTGCATTGCTTGGACCTCGTCTAAAACATTCCTAAAGCTCTCGACGCTGACGCCTCCTTGGTCACTCCTATCGGTCGCTACCTGCCAAAGCTTCTGGAATGTCTCCTGGTCCATCTCAACCCCGATGTCCGAGAAGATTCCTTTGATCTGGTCAGGAAATAAAGGAAGAGTATTTTGAATGAGATTTGAAAATACAAAATAAAATGTGTTGAAATGAGACCTTGCAATGGTTAAGAATTGCAAACTCCAACAAACTCAGAATGATAGTCTACAGCCTAGTCGGTATTTCAACATTATTTGACTTCAGGCTCTAAAATATTTTAGATATGGGCAGAAAGACAAATTCTTATCGATATGATTCTAAAATTTATTGTTCTGACACAAAGAATTTTGAAAAAGAATTGTAGGAGTCATCACAACAATGTCAAAAATTTCCTTGAACAGACAATTGGCACTCCTTACTTTCCAACAATTTTTGGGGTAATGGTAAGTCAATAGATAAATATTGTAGGAATAAAGAATATAATTGTCAAATTATAGTGATGGAATATGCTGTCAAACAATCCATGTTTTGAGTGGGCTTAACACATCAGTAGAAAAAGCACCAAAGTGTAATAGCCACTGTCTTCTGACCGTGTTTGCTTTGCACACAAGTCCGATTCTTGCTTTTTCATCTATATGGCCCAATGATACTATATTTCCATATTTAGGTACTTCTTCCACTTTGATTCCAATTCACTCAGCTCACCTGTTCTGGTTCTCTTGGTTGAAAGAAGTCCTTCTCATAGATACCTTTGTTACTGTACATTGATGGATTGATCAGACCGTACGCATCAGACTCGTCACCATAATTCTTTGTGTCGCTGATTCGTTTGATCCTGGGTGCTGCGATATCACTTCGTACTGTCGGCACGCCGTACGTTCTGTAACCTGTTTAGAAAGAAAATTGGGAGAGATATCAAAATCAATGAAATAAATCTTCAAGTGCTACCTGTATCTTGATAATTACACTTCAAGCAACATTTCTGGTAAAAAAAATTCAATGTGGTTCGAGGTACTAGTAAACCTGTAGCATTTGTAGGTAAACCTGTAATGTTTGTATATTACCTATAGGCTTATTTGTACAAGGAAATTTAATCAAACGAGTGCAAGACTGGTCAAAATATTCATTTTCAAAGTCACATGCCTGTACTTTTATAGGAAAAGAGTATGTGGGATCACATTATCAATTGATAGCTGATGAAGCTGGAGCCCATTAACAGATACATTTTTTCAGAAAGATATTAGCAAATATTATTCATATGCAGTTTGAACGTTTCTTAATTTTGTTACTGATTATTTTTCAGTCATTACCAAAACCATTACGTTTTAGCAACTTGACCAGAATATTGATAACCTAGGGGTTATAAACAATCAATCTTCTACCAAAAGAATTTCATACTTAGGGCCTACCTCTATAAATATCCATAACAGTCGTATACTGATCTGATTCAAATATTAAACTTACCCCTCGTTGAGACTCCACCAACCACCGAATTGATCATTTGAGCCGATGTCCTATGACCCCCAATGGCCTGATCGATCTGCTTCTTTATCCTCTCCGGAGTGCCTTCCTTGGCCTCCTCGGGTTGACCTTTGACCGCATCGCTTGCTGGATTGGTCAATCTCTCACTCTCGTTCATCTTGTCCTTCCAGTTGAGGAAGTTTGCAAACTCATTGTAGTCGATGGAACCGTCCGAGTTTGCGTCGCAATAAAGGATGAGCTGTTCGAGGAGCTCTGGTTCGATCGGGAGGCTGAACTGATCGCAGCACATCCGCAGTTCATTGATATCCACCTTGCCATCACCTTTCTGGCAGAAATACAAATTAGGGTAAGTACTAACATTCCTTGATTTATCATTTCAAAGATCAATATATCAATATAAAGAATGGAGCGATGAAAAAATTCAATAATCATTCTCATGTCAGGTACATCTTGTGAAATGAACCAAAGTACAAAATGCATTTAATTATTTTCTATTCTGCCAAGTAAGTTGAACATTGCTCTAATCAAAATAATGTATGCAGTCTCAATTGCAGATCCTCTCACCTATCTCATTCAAAGATTGGGATAATTTGGATCCAAATAGCAAAGATGAAATTCCCAACTGAGTGTCAAGTAAAAATGTTCAAGTGAATAGTAAATTATATTTGGACCTAATCGTGAGGTCCTTAGGACCAGCAAAATTTCATATTTGTATCAAATCCTTGCTATATCAGGGCCCTAGAAATAACCTTATTATAACAGTGCTCCTTTATAAAGAAGTTGGCCTTTAAATTAAGAACAAATGCTAACCAAAAATTATGTTTCTATTTTTTTCTTCTATCGTTAATCACCATTAATATCATCAACATCATCATCATCATCATAATCATTATCAATGAAGGGAAGTAATACCTTATCATAATGGTTGAATGCAGCTTGCAAGTTGTTGAAGTTGTGATAATTGGCTTTCTTGAGCTGCTGTCTGACCGCAGCGACCAATCCCCTGTCCCTGTCCTTCCCCCGTAGATAGCTGCCAGGGTAGCGTCCGTGAATCAGATCCCCTGCTCCGTACTCGTCAGGTTTGATGAGGATACCGAAGGAGTGGTCATCGGACACTGTGAGGGTCTCCTTGATGGGGTCATGTACAGTACCAAGCTGCGGCTGGGTACGCTCACGGAAGTCGTCTACTCGCTTCGATACCACCTTAGTGCCTTTGTCTCTGTTACATGAATAAAATGATCAAGTCACTTGATTAGAACTTTATATCCATCTACATGTATGGCTAATGCCCCGGTCACATAGGACCCCGGAAGCAACACGATTCACCCCAACTCGTTTTGCTTCCGGGGTCCTATGTGACCAGGGCTTTAGTTTCCTGACATATTTATTTTCATCACTAATTATATTGATGGTAATGTTTTGTAAGTGAAAATCATACTCAAAAATTTTTAATCTCCAAATGGTAAATCATACAGTATTGATCGAAATACGATGTCCCAGGAAAATGCATGCATTGTACATAGGCCTTGGTATTCATAAATTTTTAATCTCCAAATGATAAATGTCAGAATACACTCATAAAAGAAAAGTTAGCCCACAGGTGACCCTGGAATACAAGTAAGCCAACTTAAAAATGAGGAGGTGGGATATGCATCTCCTAGCACCAATGAAGTCTATGCCCAAGGTCTAGATCACTAGATTATAGACAAAATAGGATAGGAACACTTACAACTGATCATTTCGCAGCCATTTAAGAGTCTGGGAGACATTCTTGCCGTCATTGTCGTGTGGTGTTGGGATTCCAAACAATCCATCTTTAGGATAATGAGACCAGTCGTATTCTCGGTCCACAGCTTCCCCAACGTTGAAATCATGATGTGTCCTCTTGTAGAGGTCACGACCTTGCTCTGTCTCATGAAACACTTGCTGATATGTCTTGGCAGGACTAACAAGCTCACCGGCTGAACAATCTGCAGATGATCAATAATGGTAAACAAAATTTGCCTGACAAATACCAACTAATACAAAGAATTTTTTTCTTTCCCCCCTTTTTGAGTGATTTCACATCTAATACAGATAGCTTTGTAAAGATTTCATCTAGATTGTTTTCATATTTCCTCAACGAAGAGGATTCCTGTCTGGAAATAATCGACAATGAAACAAAAATGGGACTCAAGCAGTATTAAAAGCAGAGAACAGCCTGACAGTTGACAGTAATGCTATATTACTAGGCCACAAAGATCATAATGACCTGAAGCTGTCTGTAGTCATTGTTGGATCTCCAATAAAAAAAGAAATGTGCATCATTTTGTCAAGTTCTATCAATCAAAACTTCCATTTCGGGAAATCCATGTCTAAAATAATAATACTACATTATTTTCATGTTTGGAACAAAATATTCTTCATGGAAGACTTTTTATCATTTTACCATTCTAAAACCGAGTCAATTATAAATAACCAAAACATATGATTCTGATTAGTGTATGTATAAAGAGATTTTGTTTTTCATGCATGGGAATTACGGCTCTATCAAGTGAAACCATTAAGTTAACGATCAGTATTATAACTATGTCAAGAGATCGGTGACACAAAGACGTAACTCCTATTTGGATATTTCAAGAAAAATGTTTTCAATATTTTTGTTCTACACTGCTCAGTGTATGAAACCAAAATTTATAATGACAATTTGGATCATTTGTGATAAGAAACAATTAACATCATTGCATTGTTAGAAAGGTTATATTTTTCTGATCATTTCAATCTCATTATTTTCTCCCCAAATAGAGTTATGTCTTTGTGTCACTAGACCCTTGGGCCTAGTATGGGAAGCTAAAAGTGGCTTGAATCTGTAACAGTCAGTGTTTGATTTACCAGCATATTTGGCACTCACAGTATTAAAAACTGTCTTGGAATAAAAACTTTACATCATTAGAGCATGGGAAAAGAGAGCAGTTAACATAAGAATTATACAGTTTAAATAAAGTTTTGGCACTTTGGGCTACCCATACTTAAACCACAGATTTAGACTCTAGTTTATATTAAACCTGATATCAGAATACGGGCCATGATGTGTTAAATCTTCTTGATTCATTCTGATACTTACTGAATATATTTGGAGTGCCAAAGGTTTGCTGGAGAGGGTTCATGTCCTTGGGCAGGCCAGGGTTCTGATCATGGGATACACCTAGAGGTGCCTTCTGCTTGCTGGCATACAGGGATTCCTTCTTCTCTGAAAGTCGTTGCTCAAAGAGGGTTTTGGGCTTGGGGTTGACAACTTCTCCAGCCTAATGTGAATAAAAATTGAAGGAGCACAGGGAATAATTTGACTTCTCTTGTTTAATTAGTACTTTTAGACACTGCAGAAACATTTTCAACACTTTACTTTACAGTTCTATGTGAAAATGTTGCTACACAAAACATCTTTGGTGTAGCAATCAGGCTAAAATGCATAGCAAATAGCGATGCGATACCAGGAAAATTATTCCCTGGAGCATTTGAGATTATCAATTTTTATACATCAAGTAGAAACTTCAGACACAGTATGGTGCTAAACAGAATGCCTTGTTTACCTGTTATTGCCCTTAGGATAATGGAATAAATGGGATCAAGGGATATCTATCGATCTGACCTTTTTTTGTAGTGATAATGGGTAGTAAAGAATTCTGACTTACACTGTATAACAAGATGAGATGATAAAAACTTGATTCAGTGGTAACAAAAATTGAAGAACTTGGAAAACAAATGTATATATTAAAATTTACGGAAGCAACTTGAAGTGATGATCAACAGAGAAGAAATTTGCATCGAATGGACTTTTTGGAAACCCCTGTCTTCTTATATTAAAAGTTAAATTTCTCCCTAAATTCTTGACATAAGAAGCTAATGAATATTTGAAATTCAAGCTTATAGAACAAGCAATTCAGGGAAAACATTAAAAATCGTACTTCAATGTAACGGGTCACTAGTGTGATTAAAGCGAATATCGAGTACTTGCAATGAACTTCAATTTGGAAAAATGAATGATTAAAATAATCTTATGTTACAAAAAAAGCACAACGTGACTTGTGTAGACAAGGGAAAACTAATATGATAACCTCAAACCGGTTAAAAGCGAAATTATGTCATTCTC
>BQKZ01005812.1:26394-42815 GCA_036244855.1 Temnopleurus reevesii | reverse complement strand
TATATATGACAACTTATAACATAATCATGTTCCTGCGCAAATATTTGCTGTGATTTCATAAGCTCAAAGATTTCCTGCACCTTTTTGATGTACTATATCTTTATTGAAACATGAATTATTTGAAAGTACGCTTAAATTCTTAAATTTACTATGTAATTTGATATTATAATTTTTAATATGGTGTTTTACTGTTCAATTCAAATGGAGCCCAGGTCCCCCTCTGGACTTCATTGGTATTGATTTAATAATTTCATGAAATAATTTTCAGTAGTATATGGGCGGGGCCTGCATTGTATTTCTAATATTTTCATCACGAACACTGTTCTTTGCAAACTTTGTAGAACTTTAGATTCATTATAGATTTTGTGTTTGCCACCAGCAATTGTTATTTTTCACTAAATTATGGGGTTACTGGTTTTTGAGAATTTTATGATGTATAACATTTAATCTTCACAATAATATTACTCTTATATGTTTTTTTTTTAATTTTGTTTGTGCTACAGATTATCATCTATAGTAGTTTGTGATGTGTCTTCTGAACAAAGATGGAACACAGCGCCCTCAAGTGTCTCTGTGAGGTAAGATTTCGTATTTAGACAATAATTTTATTTTGGTTGTCTAATGAACAATATTTGGACGATTGATTGGACGGACGAAAACAATTTTTGTGTTGTTCATTATCATGGATGCCTTTCGTTAAGAAAAATTTACCCACATTTTAGGCAAAGAAAATACGATTGACATTCAAAATGATTTTCCAGGTTTAATTCAATGTTTTAATTTATTGTGATGAAAAATTAACCCACCTCCATTCAAGCATTAACAATAGCTGGATGGACCATAAAGAAATTTCCATCATTTTTATTCTGTGGAAAATGTGGAATAATAGTTGCACTTCAGTCTCTCTTTTGTGGTCATAAAGCTATAGTGCATGCCTGAATGAAGTTGTTTGATTTGTCCCAGTATTTTGTCCCTTTTGCTCACAATGAATGTGTTTTTGAGCTTTTTACTTCTTTTTTTTTAGCCTTTTTTTCTCTTGAATACAGTCAAGTCGTGTGAAAATTATACTGACTGGGTCCACTCTTTGGCTGTATGTCCCCCTCTATCAGCATGATATGCCTAGTTTTCTGATATCAGTCCAATGTGAAAATGCATCATCACAAGGGGTCTGTTGAATTCTAAGTTGCAGATTATTTATCTTCTGTTGTGTTTGCTTAAAATCACCTCCATAGTTTGCCTAATGATAGCCTATCCCCCATGTTAGGACCCCTAATCTTTGTTGTTGGGCTGACTCATTAGCCGGCGCTGCACTTGGGCTGGTAAACAGTGGTGAACTATTTCATAGAATAGTGCTATAAAGTGTGTTGATAGTGAGGTTTGTGACTAGTTTTTGCCAACGTGCACTGTGAGCAGAAGGATTTGGGCAAAGTAAATGACTCCATTCAATCCATCACAATAGCTTCGTGGGCACATAAGGTCTAAGGCCCCATTTACAAGTTTTGGGCCTCTATATTGAGGCCATCATGGAACTAAGTACCATGCATTTATCCGGGATAACAATAGGCTTGACTTTTTTTGCCATGCCCCTTTTACATGAGCCCTTACAAGCAAAAAGCAATAAATATACACCCCAAAGGCATTCCCCATAATTCGCAAAGGAATACCAACATTGTTCGCGTTTATATTGATATTTTAGTATTGGTTTGAGCCTTTCTGAATTTAGTAGTGTTCTATATGAAAAGGATCGCAGAAATATAAATTTAACAAGCGGTGCGACTGGGTTTTTTTGCTACTGCCGGGCCTGGCATTATAGGCACGCTTCAGGTCTGCCCAAGTTCTTTCAGAACTTGTTCAAATGTGGGCCAGCTTTTAGTTCTGCATTTGGACCTTTGTGCATATACATACAAATTCAGTCAAACCTGTCTTAGTGGCCATCCATTTATAGCAGCCATCTGCCTATAGTGGCCACCATCATTGTTCTCTCCAGAGGAAATGTGTGTTGTAGAACCTGTCCATAAAGGTCATCTGTCTACAATGACCACATTTTCCGTTTCCCGTGGATGGTCACTTTAGACAGGTTGGACTGTATATGTCTGCTTTGATTTTCGCACAGACCCTCTTGAAATTGTTGGTGTAAAATGTGCCTAATTTTTGTTCCATGATTTGTTTTCAATCTTGGCTATTGATTTATTGAAAATCAACTCTCCTCTAATACCTAAACTATGTACAAAATAGAAGAAATGGTAATGAAAGTGAAAATTGAAAGTAAGCTTTAACATTGACAAATAGTGTTACAATGTTCTTTTATTTGTAATGATATCTTTGTGATTACTCATTCTTGAAACTTATTTGATACAAGAGAATTGACGACAAGGCCATTACAACTCAATATCTATTGTTACAGAGATGTAGCGGTTTTAGAATAGTTAACATTATGTGACCTAATCTATGACACAAAACATCATTTTAATAGGATTCTCATGTCATGAATGATATACCCAATTGATCAATAGATACTTCCGAGGAACGCATAGTAAAATTTGAAACGAGGTATCATCACAAAGTATCACAAAGGAAATGAAAGAAGGCGCAATAAAAGTTTTAAGACCCTAACAATAGAAGTGGTCATTTATACGAGTCTGTGGCTTACTCCAGACAGATAGTCTTATAGATTGACCATGAATAGATTGTGACCACAGAGTACAAATTGAAACTCCATTTTATAGACCTACTTTAGACCTAGAAAACCTCAAAATAAAATGTAGATACATTTCGTGGAGATGCTGAGGCTAGTGGTCAGTCTTAAAGTTATTCATATTTGTTCTGTTTTGATGTTCAAAGGAACTTGAATTGATTTTTACCAAACTTCAATTGAGACTCAATTTTATAGACCTAATTTAGACCAACAAAACCTCAAATTAAGAAGACATTTTTCTCCAAGTACTAGCATTGTATGCAAGTACATGGGAAATGAAAGATATCTAGTGGTCAGTTTTAAAATCAATTTGTATTTTTTCTTTTTTTTATTAAGATAAATGAATAGATTTTCACAACTGACTACAAATTAAAATGCCATTTTATAGACTTATTTTAGACTTAGAACACCTCTAAACGAAAGAACATGCTTTTTATGATATATTTCTAGGAGATGCTTAGGCTAGTGGTCAGCTCTAAAGCCATTCATGTTCGTTCTGTTTTGATGAAGGAACTTGAATTGATTTTTACCTTCAATTGAGTCTCAATTTTATAGACCTTTAATATTTAGACCAAGAAAGCCTCAAATCAAAGACATTTTTCTTCAAGTACTACATTGTATGCAAGTACGGGAAAGACTAAAGATAACTATAGTGGTCAGTTTTAAAATCAGTTTGTTTTTGCTTCTTCTTTTTTGATGAAGGCAAGTGAATAGATTTTGACCACAGACCAGAAATTGTGACTCCGTTTATAAACCTCATTTAGATCCCTCAACCCCCTCAAATTAAAAAGACAGAAGTACTTTTCAAGACAGGTATTCTGAAAGTTGCGCTTTTGTATTTGCAGGAGATACATTTGCCAATGCTTGTGGTCAGTTTTAAAATCACTTCTATTTGTTCCTTTTTGATGAAAGAACATGACCAAAAACATAGTAGAGACCAAACCCCAAATTAGATGACGTGTTTTCAGTCAATCCTCTGACGTACTTTTCAGGGACACCAAGGTCCTGCACTACATTTAACTCTAAAACCTACATCACGTTTACTCATTTTGAGTCAGGATACTTATCTTCCGCTTCTACCGACTGCCCTGATACATATCCAAACAGGACACCACCAGCTCACCGAACAAACACTTGTCATACATGTGTTGCTTTCAAGTGTACCCACCAAGACTCGAGTGCCTATTTCGGGCATTGTCTCGGGAACGTGGGCCGGTATAGTTTTGGCGCTTTTCCACTAATTGTCGCCCCCTTTTGATGAGGTAGCTCACTCCTCTTTGTTGTGGATGGAAAGATAAATCTTGCATAATCCCGCAAATATTTCCCCAGCTTTAGGTATTTTTTAAAGTCAGGGGTACTTGATATATAGGATAGTGCAAAGTTTGAAGGATTTTCTTTTTGCATTTTGATGCAAAGAAAAATATGTATGACCCATCACTTTATCGATTGATATAAGGAGAAAAAGATGCTTATGTTTGTTATCTTGATTCTATTATGAAGAATGTGATGAATTGTTCAGGTATGTTACCGAAGTCTGGGGATATAGTGTTGGTTGCACCATGAGTATTCTTTGGTTCTTTATCATGATCAATTTTGAATGTCTTTATAAGAAATTTCTCAGAAAGGGTTTTACTTTCTTTCAAATGAAAGTTATTGTTCAAATAGATCGTCATGAATGAGAAAGAGATACAGTCATCGCTTCATTAATTACTCCTAATGAAAAAGAGGAAATGGCCATCTTGGAATTCTAATAAGAATTTTTGACAACATTTTCTATAAACAAAATTGATCCGAACATGATGATAGTGATTTTGTTTCTGCTCTCTAGTAATCAGGAATTAGTCTGCAACTGTAAAAGCAAGTATTTTAGCATACATAAATTTTAGCGAATTCACCAAGTTTCAGACATATTTACATATCAGCGGGTTGTAATTTTCTTATTTTTTAAATGGGCATCATACTGAGTGGAAATTATAGCAAATGGTCGCGAAATTAGCAAAAATAAACAGTCAGTAAAAATTTCAGCTTTTAAAGTACTAGGGATCAGTCTGCAGCCCATAGATATAACACATGGAAGGTGTCTCCCTATCTACTGTAGATAGCACTCCATATGACAGACAGATGTCACTTAAACCTGATTTATCTCATATGTGTTTTAGCAATGAGTGCCACCATATGAGTCTTGCAAAAAAGTTGCACATCCATCAACTTCATATCAGTTTTCAAATTTAAACGAATATCTTCATTTGTGCTTGTTCTGTGCATCTGAAACAATAATATGAGTTGTTATATGTAATCAACTGAAACATACCATTTATGGCCAGTTTCTAACAACATCTCCTTAGATATGTGGGTGTTTCAAGAAAGTTGCACATCAACTTTATATCAGTTGCAAATCGAAACGCATATCTTCATTTGTGCATGTTCTGCACTTCTGAAAGAATGATATAAAAAGTTACTTGCAACCAACTTCAACATATCATTGGTGGCAAGTTTCTATCAACATCTCCTTAGGAGTGTTGTTCAAAACTTGCAATTGATCGCAAGTTGCAGTTGATTGGAACTCGCCAATCAGAATAATTGTTTCATGTATGTCGTGTAAGAACCCCATCTCATGCACAAATATAAATGTGTGTTACAATTTGCAACTGATTTGCAGTTGATTTGCGATCAAGTGCAACTTTTGAACAACACCCCCTTAGACTGGTATATTCATAAAAGATGTCTCCCTATCTACCTCAGATAGCGCTCCATATGATGGGCAGATGTCAATTTGGCATGATGGATCTCTTGTTGATTTTTCTTCCTCCAGACAAAGCAGTGCAATTAGCACCCATTGGCATGTGGAAGCTTGATTTCCCATTATTTAAAGACTAGGTCTGGCCCAGCGTAATCTTGCTTTGATTAAAAGCAGATAAAAATCATAAGAAAAGTTCATAAAGAATTTTGAAGCATAGAAAATAATGCAAATTGGCAACTTTTAATCACATGTTAGGGTGTATGTCATGCACTTCTTTGCAAAAAGTTATCCTGTTGTTTTAAAACTCCCCCTTTTTTAATTAAACCTTTTGAATATCTAGGGAAGTAGATGTATCCATATATTGGTTAAAATGGATTCTTGAAATACAATAATTTATAACAAATTAACATTCAATAAGTTTATGGCATACATTATTATTTTGATCAAAAGTTGCCACTTTACCTGAAAATCATTGTTCAATTATGTCCTTGATTTGTTTGTAACTTTCTTATTTATTGTCCAGCTCACATCAAGTTTTTTTTCTGTTCATCTTTTTTTCTGATTTTGATAGATGCAAGATTTTTTGGCCTGCTAGATCGTGCAGATTTATTTGCTAAGTTCTCTGACGTAATTATTCAATACAAATAAGATTATATTACAATCCATCATTTAGCATATCTTTTGAAGATTAATTTGCTCCCTCAATATTCACTTGTATATATGATTATCACTTTACCCATCTGTTATCATGTTTTTCATGGAGTGGAAATAAGATATAAACAAGATTTTGATATGGATAATAAACTTTAGGTAACTGGAAAACACCTTTTCATCTGTCTCGAGGGTATACTTTACATGAGTTATGTGACATTCTATCTGATGCTATCAGGTAAACTCNGGAACAATGATTTTGATAGAAGCGTTCCAATCAATTGCAACTTGCGATTAATTGCAATTTTCTAGCAACATCCCCTTAGACTGGTATATTCATAAACGATGTCTCCCCATCTACCTTAGATAGCATTCCATATGATGGACAGATGTCAATTTGGCATGATGGATCTCTTGTTGATTTTTCTTCCTCCAGACAAAGCAGTGGTTGCAATTAGCACCCATCGACATCTGTGGACTGAATTTCCCATTATTTAAAGACTGGGTCTGCCCCTGAAAAATCTCATGATAATAATAATAATTTTAGATTGTAAAGCGCTCTTATCTACCCTGAGGCACTCTAGGCGCACAAAGTATAACACATAACATTAACATTCATGTACATAGGATACAGTAAAGATAATGATGTTACTAAAGATCAAGAATGGTCTTGTATTAATTAAAAGCAAAAAATAGAAAGGAACTGATAAGAAAATTTGAAGCAAAAAAATGTATATTTTGATAACTGAATAGTGATTTTTCATGCGAATTGGCAACTTTTGTTCATGTGATATAATGTATATCATGCACTTCTCTGCAAGTAATTCATAATTATGATTAATTATTTATAGCCTATTGATTCCCCCCCCCCCTTCACCCATTTAATGCACAAAAAAAACTTAATTTCTAATCCAACTCTTGTAAAATTCATTTTTAATTCAGCCTTTGGGAGCAAGTGATGTTGTAATGATGCAAAATAAATGAATTGTTACAACAAAAAAATTGGTGATTAATACATGGGTGCAGAAACATAAATTTTTATTAATCCAAACTTTTTTAATATAATATCTAATTTTGTTTGGCATGCAAGATTATGCAGATTTATTTGTGTAACTTCTCTGACATAATGATTAATACCAAAGGATTATAATCTATCATATGATAGATGCAATTTATATTGCGCACGTATCCACTCTGCTGAGTGCTCAAGGCGCTTTGCAATATTATTACCCTGGCTTTAGCCCGGCAGCTACCAGCGCACTTGGCATTTCAAGNCCCTATCTACCTCAGATAGCGCTCCATATGATGGGCAGATGTCAATTTGGCATGATGGATCTCTTGTTGATTTTTCTTCCTCCAGACAAAGCAGTGCAATTAGCACCCATTGGCATGTGGAAGCTTGATTTCCCATTATTTAAAGACTAGGTCTGGCCCAGCGTAATCTTGCTTTGATTAAAAGCAGATAAAAATCATAAGAAAAGTTCATAAAGAATTTTGAAGCATAGAAAATAATGCAAATTGGCAACTTTTAATCACATGTTAGGGTGTATGTCATGCACTTCTTTGCAAAAAGTTATCCTGTTGTTTTAAAACTCCCCCTTTTTTAATTAAACCTTTTGAATATCTAGGGAAGTAGATGTATCCATATATTGGTTAAAATGGATTCTTGAAATACAATAATTTATAACAAATTAACATTCAATAAGTTTATGGCATACATTATTATTTTGATCAAAAGTTGCCACTTTACCTGAAAATCATTGTTCAATTATGTCCTTGATTTGTTTGTAACTTTCTTATTTATTGTCCAGCTCACATCAAGTTTTTTTTCTGTTCATCTTTTTTTCTGATTTTGATAGATGCAAGATTTTTTGGCCTGCTAGATCGTGCAGATTTATTTGCTAAGTTCTCTGACGTAATTATTCAATACAAATAAGATTATATTACAATCCATCATTTAGCATATCTTTTGAAGATTAATTTGCTCCCTCAATATTCACTTGTATATATGATTATCACTTTACCCATCTGTTATCATGTTTTTCATGGAGCGGAAATAAGATATAAACAAGATTTTGATATGGATAATAAACTTTAGGTAACTGGAAAACACCTTTTCATCTGTCTCGAGGGTTTACTTTACATGAGTTATGTGACATTCTATCTGATGCTATCAGGTAAACTCTTTCAACCATCCACTCCCCAAATTAATTAACCAGGTGTTTAATCAAGATTGGCCAGAGATAATCAGTCGTCTTCAGTTGTCCCATTGTGTTATCTAACCCATTAGTCTTCTGGGACAGGCTGTTGCTTGAATCTTCAGCCATGTTTTGATTTATTTTCATAATAGAGATATGTGTTTGCAAGTGTTAGCGATGCATTTGCAGAATAATGTCCCCTCCTTTGAACATGTTTACAGGCATACTAGAAGGGAAAAGATCTTTAGTTAAAAAGATTATCATTATATATATGGGAGTATTGATAGAATGAAGGTATTGTTCAATTCAATTCAATTCAATTCAATTTGAATTCTATTTCCCATATTCAAATAGATAAAAATATATGTATGTACAAATTGAGTGATATAATTAAATCATATAATTGTATGATTGCTATCTATAGCAGATTTATTTCTTGCCTGTACATGTAATATTAAAAGTGATAATTTCTGGATAATTATAAGTTTTTTTTCGTTTCTTTACCAAGGCATGTATTTATACCGGCAGATGAAATACTGAAATCGCTAAGTCATAATACTAACATACATGTAATCTATTTCCAAATGGTCCTTCATTTTGTAAGATATTTGAATGCATTTGGTAGCAGTACTAAGTAATTTGATTAATAATTAATTTTCTGGGTTACCATGGAGATACCCAATCAAAGTTGGTTTTGTGATTAAAAGTGATATAAATGGGTTTGTACAAGGGCTATTCATACCACAACACCATTCCCAACTTCTGAATGATATTGTTATCAGGGTAATTGAATTGTTGTGGACTGGTATTTGTGCACGAAGCAAGCTTTTCGGCTTTTTGATCAAACAAAATATTTTGATATGATGATCATCATTGTGGCCTTTTTAACCCAGGCAGTGTTCTTATATGTTTTTTTTCAGGACAAACTTGATGTATTATTCTTTGTTTTAAAAAATGAAAACAAAAACAGGTAAAATATACAATGGCAATTAGTAAGTTATATATTCTTTGAATAATTTATAGCTCAAGAATTGTTTTTGCTCTTCCTTCCATTATCTTCTTTTCCTTTTTGACAAGGTCAGCAATACCCTTATAATAATGAACGGCTTTTATATAGCGCTTATCAACTTTTCATGAGAATTCCCTAAACGCTCTACAATTGCAGCATTATTACCCTGGCTTCAGCCCGGCAGCCACCATGCAGCGCACTTGGCGTGTGAGGAATAAATATTCCTACCAGGTACCCATTCACCTCACCTGGGTTGAGTGCAGCACGATGTGGATGAATTTCTTGCTGAAGGAAATTAACGCCCTGGGTGGGACTCAAACCTACGACCCGCTAGTTGAAAGGCGAGAGTCATGACCTCTACACCACGGCGCCTCCACTTATGCCCACCTTCATGTTACAAAGACGTTTGATTTGAACATTTTTATTTCTTACTTTTTGTAGATATTATCTGAGAAAAACACTAAGATTTATATTCACAATATCTGCACGAAAAATGAAAAACTGGCAGTAACCTTCATTGGAATCAATAAGAATTGAGTAAATATTTATATATAGACACAAATATAATGGCTTTGAGGTAGATAAAGCTTATCACAATTCTTGAAAAAAATACAGGAGAATAAGCTCCACTTTGATGAATGATGCTGTCATTTCAGTGGGGAGAGTGGCTAAGAATAATGCATTGGGCTTATATCACCGTGATAAAATATAAAAATGCGAGAACAAAGTGCGTAAGAAAGTCCTAAGCCGTGTTTATCTGAAAAATTTACGGTAAGAGCCTTTATCAAACCTCCCTCAAGTGGGCTGATTTGGTAATGGATTCGCAATCTATTCTTCCTGATTGTGTTTTGAAAAGTTTTATTTTTTGTTTGTTTTTAGAATCATTTTAAGGAGATCGCTCTTCATGTGTGGGAAGTTGAATTGGAATCTTGAGGAAAGAAGAGGCATTTTTTAAACAGTGAAAAGCTTGTAATAGTTGCTCTTTTCCAAATAAGCCTGTGGTTGGTAATTATTGAAACACCCAGGAGAAATGTGTGAACAACTGAATGTGCTAAGATATAAGTTGTGGTTTGATATAATTTGTTGTTTCACTGCATTTTCTTGTAAAACTAAGATTGCAATGATGCAAAAGTAAGATGAATAGAGATCATTGTTAATCAGCATTGAACTTAATTAATGAAGTTTGGCTGCAAGTCGAAAGGCCACAATGTAAGGTAAAATATTGGTTCTTAAAGTTGCTATAGATTAAAATTTGATCTTCTGTGGACAAATAATGTTAGAGACCAATTTGTCAATGGATACATTTGTCAAATACCAACCAGGATGTCACCATTAAAAGTCAAAGTGAACTTGCTCTTGAGCTCGCTCAATGTATCTTGTTTCATTTAAAAAAGACAAGCAATTTGGTTGGAGGGCATCAAAGATTGAATTTGGAGGCACCCCAGTACGCGCTTCAAAAGTTGGAAAAACATTGGAACTCTCTTCGGATTAAAATTCTGACAGCCCTGTTTTCTGAGGATTTGTATCAGTCCATGCTTTCAAAACAAGAATGTCAGAATTCACACATTAGACGAGGAGGGGATTTCTTGCTGTCTGAACTTGGGTAACTTCTTGGCTTTGTAATTCTGGACCTGTAATGGAGGTGAACAAAGACAACTGTCAGAATTGACCCTTCACCTTTTAGGAATAAGAGTGCCATCTCTTGTTTTAGGTTAATTGAGTTAGTGATTTGATCTTGTTTGATTTGTCAGTCCTTGACCAGGGTATACAAAAAGTAGGAGAAAGTCTGACATGTGTTTCACATTTTATTTGATTCTTATTTCAACTTTCCTTCCATGTGCATACATTTGTCCACAAAGCTGCACTCAACCCAGGTGTGATTGGGGATCGGTAGGGGACAGCGACACATCTGATTACAATGTATGTGTACACCAATGTGGCTGCATTGATGTTAGGTTAGAATTATTGGAAGCGCTTTGAGCAGTCGTAGACATGTTAAAGGGCTATGTAAATCTAAGATATTTTTTTTTGTTTATTATTTCATGAAACTTTTTTGCTGATCATTGGATGGTAAAATATCATTTTTATATATTTCATAATTTTTATTAGCTTGCATTTAGGTGATATTTGATAGGCTAATGCCGACAACATCAAATTGTTAAGTTTTATGATTTAAGATGTTGGTGGAAGAAGTCCTTGAAGGAAGTCCTTTGCATAATGGCTCATAAATTTCATCCTAATCCAAAAGTAGCTCATTTACGGGGCATTTTACGAAATTCTTGTGTTTTGATTGGCAATTCTTTCCCTCTAAAGGTCTTTAATTTCTAGTTATTAGGTACCTGTTAAATATATTTCTACAAAGTCAAATTTTGTATCGAGTTGAATATTATTGATAAATGTACATTTTTCAAATTATTATAAAGGAAGTTTAAAGGCCCTAATGAAAGAAAGCATGTTCTCAGAATCCCAATGACTCATTTAACAGTCCAAAGAAACAGTTCAGTGATGATGTCAGCCTAATTAGATAACCCTTGTGGGTTTTACAGACACCAAATCATCAATCTCCTGAGGAGATATTTCCAGCTCCGCTGATCACGCGAGACGTTTCCAGACAACGGTCCCGTGCCCAGCCCCGTCTAGCCTGAATGAAAAGGAAATACCCCGTGACGGTGTTATATCTGAATCCAGATGGAGTTCCCATTGACTTTCGACTCTGACATTTTGCCCCGCATTCCCAACCATCATTCGGCATGGGATGCAGGCAACGGACATGTCTTCATTATTATCTGTTGCCAATTTGATAGAGTTCATCGCTTCCGTATAAACTCTTATGATTTCCAAATTTAGCAGGTTTTTTCTACATTTTGGTCTGTATTCTCAACCATCATTTGGCATTGGATGAAGGCAACGGACATGTCTTCATTATTATCTGTTGCCAATTTGATATAGTTCATTGCTTCCGTATACACTCTTGTTTTTTGTATTTCAGTTGCTTTGAATTTTTCTTTTTACCATTTGCTCTCCATTCCGAACCATCTTTCGGCATTGGATGCAAGCAACGGACATGTCTTCATTATTATCAGTTGCCAATTTGATAGAGTTTATCACTTCCATTTACACTCTTGTATTTTAGTTGCTTTGAATGATCGTTATTTTTCAAAATATTGTAGGTTTTTTTTTCACTGCATTGGCAACCATCATTTGGAATGGGATGATGGCAACGGACATGTATTCATTATTATCTGTTGCCAATTTGATCGAGTCTATCACTTTGCGAAACTCAATTTTATCATAATTTCTTCATATAATCTTGGTTCTTCACTTGTACCTGTCTTTTTCCTGTCATTTTATTGGATGCTAACACTTTGAATAGTTGTTGTATCCTTCTCAATCTCAACAAATTAAAAAAAATCAAATCTATCCTTCTAATTTAATCATTTGAATTACCTGGATGATATAACTTGAAAATATTTGATGCACTGAAAGAAAAATTCTTCTATATCAGTTGAAGGCGATTGACTCTCTATCAAAATTGTCAAAAAAGTGAGCAAATCAAGATATCTTTTTTTAAATTTCAGTTTACTCACTGATATGTCCACTTTCTTTCTTCTTTGTAATCACCATAGGTAATAAGGTTTCTCTATTAAAATTGCTATTCATGTAAAAAATGGTAAAATTAATTTTTTTTGCCATTCATGATGTTTTAAAATATTTGAAAAGTAGTCTCAGTATCTCCCTGGTAGTTAGTATTACTGAAGACATCTATGAAATTTGTTCTTGAAATGTTTAAAAATACAAAAATGCTATTATTGTGCCATTTCCATAGAGATTGTAGATGAGGATTAACTATTTGTTTAAGCAAGGCTCATGCCCCGATCAACTTCAGTCTGTTGACAAGGTACAACACATCTCAATGGTGATTGCATGCACCTTTCGCATTCAATTCAGCAGCGCCATTTATTACCATGATTGACCAACTGGTGTTTGTGGCATGCTTGCCTGTCTCCTTGCGGCCTGAGCTGTAACCGTCAGTCTGTTTCTTGGGAACCATATCTGCTCTTTTGAACCCCATCTGAAGCTGCGCGTCGTACGTACTGTAGCGAGTTTTTGAATTCGCTCACTAGTTCTGATTCGGGTAAACTAGCTCGAGAACTAGCTCGAGCTAATTTGCAGTGCAGACGCAAATAGTGAGCTAATTCACTGAAATATCTTGAGCTTAATAAGCCCAAGATATCTTGGGATAATTTCCAAAATAGTGAGCTAATTCGGGAAATAGCCTAGCTCACTAACTCGCTCGTATTTTCCACAGTTAAGACACCAAAGAAGAGAGTTTCCGTTTTCATTCACCCCTTGTTCGACATTTCTCCACAGAACAAGATGGAAAGCCATTTCTTTTGTGTGCCTCTAGCTCTTGTGAATCAAGTGAAGTTGTTTATTTTGTCCCAGTCATTTGTCTCTTCTGCTCGTAGTGCATGATATGAAGAAGCATTTTTTTTAAAAGTATGAGATTCAGAATTTTAATCTCCCAAATTTGAGACTTTTTAGAGATCATTAATGGTTTGACTGATGACAAAATGAGTGCTGAAGAAAAACAATCTTAATGTATCTTGCATCTAGACGTTCTATACCTAGGGAACAGACAATTGCTGAGTTTTCCACAACAAATTCTGCTCCTTAGGATTTACCTTGCATATTACTATGGATTTAAAGAATATATATTTATCAACAAACAAAAATTCTGCACTTGAAAAGGCAAGAGCAGAAATTTAGCAAAAAAGAAAGGAAGCAAGTGAAAATATAATGAATGAACTGGTAATAAAACATCAAACATACAAAAAGTAAACAAATAAAGGAAGAAAGCAATAAATAAAAACGTTCTAATTCTCTTCCCTCAAAAAGAGAGAAATGTAGACGTACATGTAATTCTACAAGCAATGTGCAATGAGAAGGGATATCCCTAGATTGAATACACAATAGGCAAGTTGCAAGGAATTCCANTTATTACCATGATTGACCAACTGGTGTTTGTGGCATGCTTGCCTGTCTCCTTGCGGCCTGAGCTGTAACCGTCAGTCTGTTTCTTGGGAACCATATTAGTCCAGTTGAGGACTGTGTGTTCTGATAACATCTTCTCTGCATATCCTCTAACACTGAACACACAGGGACTGCAAGCACTTAACCACAGAGTCCTTACATAACCCTCTGATCTGTATACCCCTCTGATGGCGCCTCCACACACAGATCAGAGGGTTATGTGGCTGAGTGCTATGTAATCCCTGTGTGTTCAGTGTAAGGAGAATATGCAGGGGTGGGTGCTATCAGAATACACAGTCCTCAACTGGACTAGCCCGAGAGCTCTAACATTCAGCCTGTTTCTTACTTGGGAACCATATCTGCTCTTTTGAACCCCGTCACTGTGAGCAGAAGGGGCAAATGACTGGGACAAATTGAATAACTTCCTTCAAGTTTTCACAATGGCTAGATGTACACAAAAGATGACTGTCTCTGCTTTTATTCACCGCCACTTGTTCGACATTTTCCTGCAGAATAAGATGGAAAGTAATTTCTTTTGTGTGCCTCTAGTTATTGTGAATGCTTCAATGGAAGTTGTTTACTTTGTCGCAGTCATTTGTTTCTTCTGCTCATAGTGCATGATATGAAGAAGCATTATTTTTAATTATGAGATTCAGAATTTTAATCTCCCAAATTTTAGACTTTTTAGAGATCATTAATGGTTTGACTGATGACAAAATGGGCGCTGGGAATCAGTCTGCCTGTTTGTACACTTCTGAAGAAAAACGATCTTAATGTATCTTGCATCTAGACTTTCTATACCTAGGGAACAGCTGACAATTTTTCACAACTAATTCTGCTCCTTAGGTTTTACCTTGCATTCTATTTATCAACAAAAAAAAGGCAAGAGCAGAAATTGAGCGAAAAAGAAAAGAAGAAAGGAAGCAGAAAGAAACTAGAATGAATGAACTGGTAATAAAACATCATACATACAAAAAGTAAACAAATAAAGGAACAAAGCAATAAATAAAAACATTCTAATGATTATTTATATTTAATATGTTGCTGTATAAAATTGTCTGTTTATTAACTTGCCATTCCCTCCCCTCAAAAAGAGAGAAATGTAAACACATATAATTCTACATGCAATGTGCAATTTTACATGCTATGTGCAATGAGAAGGGATACCCTTAGATTGAATACACAATAGGCAAGTTGCAAGGAATTCCAGAGTCATTAGTCATGAGGTAAAGTGATAAGATGAACCTGTTTACCCTGTACTTTGTTCCCAAATTAGCCTGACCAGAGTTCCTTCAAAAGTTGCCTATAGCCTCAATCAGCTGTTGTGCAAACTTGTTGTGTAGGCCTTTCCAAGTTTTATTTCAGTCTCCATTTTCAGTCACATTTCAACTTCTGTACAGGGTGCTACAAGAATTTTTTTCACCAGTTGCCCAGTCGGGTAACCAAGTTTTCAAATCACTTGCCCGAAAAAAATGTCCTTTGCTCCAAATTGATGGCCTATGCCAAATTGTACATGTAGGCCTAGATGAAAACTGGAAAAAGGTGCTACTTGTCATTTCGGGCAAGTGACAATTTTTTTTACTTGCTCGACAGCTTCATATTGTTGCCCTGGGCATGCGGGCAAGTGGGTTTGTAGCGCTCTGCTGTACAATTTGCGACTTTTGAGGTACTTTTATTTTCTATGATACTTTACTAATTAGAATGCTCATTGACTTGTGTACAAAGATCTTTGCTACCCTGCTCTTAAGTTTACAGGTTCGAAATTCTCTAAATTCATGTGAACTATAATTATTAGCTGATACAGTAAATAGGAGCCCAATGATTGGGCTCAAGATATGCTTTTAGGGCAATTGAAGTTATTTTTTACCGTCTCTGCGCAATTCAAATTCATTGTAGAGATATATCACAAGTATAACAAATAAGGAAAGAAAAGAACTTTGTTGTCTTTCATCCACAAAAAGCTATACTTAGGATAATGACATCTTTAGATGTCTCTAGATGGCTCTAGAATGCCAATAATTAGATTAACATTTTCCTAAAATGAAGAATGACTACTTTAATTAATGAATGCCATTTGCCAATCTGTATATCATC